>CM060201.1:2645372-2672329 GCA_030562195.1 Nipponacmea schrenckii
CGCAAGCTACCAGCTCCCATTCAGCATGGAGGAACTGCGCGTATTGAACGCCACATCATATTTCCCATTGATCTCACACGTTACTGATATTTTACGTTAATTTTTTCTAATTTTAATTTCCGTCAACATTTATTTTTACAAACATTGTGCTCATTATATTTTTGTTTTGTTTATTTTTATTACAATACTGTTTATGGTTAACTCAGTTCTTATTTTATTCTAGATCTGTGCATGATTCAGTGTGCCCCATGGGGAGATTCACTCTGCCCCGGTACTGGGGCTCAGTGAATCAGCTAGCCACTTCACTTTAAATGAACAGGAGAGAAAAAAATATTCTTATTTGATAACCAAATGAATTACTCTAAATGAGCTTAGTGGTCAACATTGTTTTTAGCACACAGAACATTTGTGTTGTGCTATTTCCCTCAGACTTATATTGAATGTGCTTACAATAGACCGAAGAACAGGTAAACAGGTAAACAACAACTTTTGTGATCCACTCTGCCCCGGTCTCCCCTACCGTTTATTCACCTTTTTCGTTTTCCAAAAAATATCAATCTATAAGGCCTAACTTCTTTCAAAAACCTACAAAAATTGCTCTAAAATATTCCAACTTACAAAAATGAAAATAAAATAAAACTGTGAACCAACATCTAGTTTTCCGATAAAATTATCTGTGTTATTAATGGCTCAATGAATTAAAAACGCCAAACCGGAAGCACACACTTTATAAATCTCCATACAGAAGAACAGCGAAAAAGGGGAATAATTCACATAGTAACCAGTTAAATTGAAAAGTCAAAACGTTCAAAAAATAATAAAGTTACAACAGTAAAAACCTGTCAAAAACGTAATTTTGATTATATTTTATTTAAATAAAATGAAATTGTTCAGACTAGTTGAAATTAAACGACCTTAAGTTGAAAACAGAACTTTTCCATGATCGATTTTACAATAACCACATCCACCTAGCAAATCGTCACATCGACGTACATGATATTTCAAGAATATAAACGCAAGCAACACAATTTGCATTCGAATTGTTATCTGTACATATTTAAAACTAACATTATAACTTAATACTATTCTGATGTCAACAGTACAAAACAAATAACATGACATAGCATAAAATGTCTAAAATCGCGCTATGACGTCATAAAAAAACATGTGCTCTTCCCAGAAAATTTTCAACAAAATCTACTACTACTAAAATATTTACATAGGACCAACACAGCTAATAAACTCTTGAGTGAATACCTCAGTAATCATTCACGTTTAATATAACAAATTATAACAAAATAAATTACCTCAAAAATAAGGAAAAGATAAAACCTTCAATTGATAAACACTATTATAGACTAAAAGTATAGTTCTAAAATGGATGCAAAGTAGCATTCAGCCAATCAGAAGACCCGTTAGACCCATTTTAATTAGCAGCCAATGAATTCCCACGTAATATCCATATTCATGAATACTGGAGTTGCTCCCCTTTGACAAAGTTGAAGTTAAAAATAAACTGGCTTAAGCTTACAAGAATTGTTCCCCTTTGATACTCTTATAATTTTTTACATAACTTCAAACTTTTTAGATACAATTTCTAAATACATGTAAGACAAACCACAACAAATGCTTTCAATCTTTTCTTGAAACAAAGTGCAACAGTCCCTTATTTGAAAATATCAGCTTTTCGGCTCTAGGAATACCAGTTAAAACGGTAACATGTCAAAACGGTAACAAATTTTATTAGTCAAAACGGTAACAACTCCACCAAAACGGTAACGGAAATTTGGTTAAAACGGTAACAACTCCGCTAAAACGGTAACAGCTATTTTTGGTTAAAACGGTAACGAAATAAATCCTATAATTAATGTGATCTTTATTAATCAAGATAAAATTAATTTAAAAATCAGTGATTGAAAAGAACTCAAACAATCTTTGCCAATTGATCAAAGTAATATACGGTATACCGACATAAACAGAAATAAAGTACTTGTCCGATGCCCGACTTATGAAATTTTGTTCGTCAGCACATTTTATGAATAATGTTGAACTTGTTTCACTGTCTCGTTGGGATTTGAGGCGCGTTCGATAGTGGAGGTGTCGCCCAGGAGCAAAAATCGAACGCAACCACCTCACAGATACTCGTAATGCACTGCTCACGTGATGTCTTTGAACACTTCTGACAGTTCAGAAATTATTTACCCAACCTTCTTTTTTTGTACAGATTACAAAGAGCCCATACATTAAAGAAATACATGAATAGTTTACATGCAGGCCTCAGTACGAAAGAGACAATATCTTAGAATAAACGGTTTTAGCACTAAAAATTAAGGTGTGTTTTGTGAACTTATTCTTCGTCGGACAAGGTGCGTACATAGTAGACCTCTGCATACATTTTCACAATCCATTGTTATTTTTACTACTACGAAATGTTTATATTAAAGAAATGTACAAAATAAATTATTTTTATTCACCAAAATATCTGTTACCGTTTTGGTGGAGTTGTTACCGTTTTAACCGAAAATTTTTGTTAACGTTTTGGTGGAGTTGTTACCGTTTTAACTAATAAAATTTGTTACCGTTTTGACATGTTACCGTTTTAACTGGATACCGGCTCTAGAAGGCGCAATTTTACCCAATTTTCAAAAAGATTCAACACCATATTATTATGCATGTACAATTTCCATGAAGTTTAAAAAAAAAAAAAACATTGATAGAAGTTTGGACATCATGAGACCTAGTCAAAATCGTAGACGAAAACGGTTTCGCTACGCTACACGTACCCAGTGGATCTTGATTAATAAAGATCACATTAATTATAGGATTTATTTCGTTACCGTTTTAACCAAAAATAGCTGTTACCGTTTTAGCGGAGTTGTTACCGTTTTAACCAAATTTCCGTTACCGTTTTGGTGGAGTTGTTACCGTTTTAACCAAATTTCCGTTACCGTTTTGGTGGAGTTGTTACCGTTTTGACTAATAAAATTTGTTACCGTTTTGACATGTTACCGTTTTAACTGGTATTCGACTACACGAGACCGAACAAAAATCCCAACTTTCTTACGAATGATTATACAAATATCATACTTTAGACAGACACAGAATCTGAATATTCAAACCAAAAATAAACAGAGCCTTATATATAATTATTCACATCTACCTTTCTATCAAGAATATCGCTCTGAAAACAAAAGCTACCGATGAACAAAGAAAATAACTTAAGTCACGTGATAAGACTATATGCAGCATTCGACAACACTCGTGATTACCATGTTATATTCGGTTCGTGTCGTATCGTATTTACTAGTTATATTCGCAACTAGTTCTTGACAACACGAGAACAGCCAACACGAGTTCTCAGTTACTAACGGTAAAGAAGAATGTACTCACGAATATGGTTCAGTGTTTATATTCGCCATATATATTTTTCATCGTTCTCGTATAGGCCTACCACTCCCGGCGAAATGGGGAATGACAAGAACGATTAACTCGTGTTTGCTCTTGCCGTTCGAAACTTCTGTTTATATTTATTAATGTTTTACCCAAATATGTTTCGATTTTGACAAGCTTGATACCGTTATAACCTTTTCCGTTCCAACTGGCTTACTACCAAAAAATATCAATCTATCAGGCCTGACTTCTTTCAAAAACCTACAAAAAATTTTCATCGTTCTCGCATAGGCCTACCACTCCCGGCGAAATGGGAAATGACAAGAACGATTAACTCGCGTTTGTTCTTGCCGTTCGAAACTTCGTTCTTGCGCTTTATACAATCTCGTGTTGTCAAGAAGGTAGTTGCGAATATAATTTGCAACATTAGCAAAGTCCCACTCTGTGCCACGTGTGGCTCTAGTTGTGGGACTTTGCTACCGCAAAGTCCCAGTTTGTTTTCGGTTTGTCTTTTTTTGCAGTGCGTTCTTTCGAACGCACTGCTTTGTTTTCAAAATGTCTTTTTTTTTTTTTTTTTTTTTTTCGAATTTTACCCTCGACTGTTTTCTAAGAAGGCAACTTGCCACAAACTACCTGTTACTATTGCCTATTCAAACTGCGTGACTTGTATTTGTTAAATGTAAAATGACGTAATTTAGAGCAACCGGAAACGAGCTGTGGGCAATGGCGTTTATTTGGTTTTTGTTGTTTATTACCTCTATTTTTCAATTGATTTTGACAGAACTTCTTTTGCTAGCTTCTTTTAACTGCTAGCTACATAACTGCATTTTAAAAAACTGCTAATTTCATTACTTTTATAGCTGACTTTTTGCATTTCAATTTTTGCGTTTTTTTCAACTTCTACAATTTTATTCCGATGCACCCGAAAACTTTCAGATAGATAGACACTATTAATGCGATCAAAATCTATTTTTAAATTTTCGATATCACTTCCGGTTTTGAAGTTATTCGCTTTTAAATTTTAAAAAACAATTTCCGGAATTTTCAAGATATTTCAAAAATTCTTTTTGCAATATGCTAGAAATAGTCATACAAAAAAAACGAAAATGAAAAAATCCGGACCGGAAGCAAACGACAAGCCGCCATATTGAAATGTCAAAATTTTGTAAAATTTTAAATTCAAATTCAGGGGATAAAGCAATTTTCGTTATTTTTTCATATCTAATGACTAGAGTCGATTGGGGCAACTTTATTTGGGAGCCGATTTTTGAATTTTGATTTTGATTTTCTTTTATTTCCATTTTAATTTTATTGGTAATGACCAAAACTTTAAAGGCCAATATTTTGTGTCCTTGACCTTTGGTGACCTTATGACCTGAACACGATTTATTGCCCTTGATGATATCTATCCCCTGATATATTCATTTGTGTTGCCCGATGTCTACTTCCGGCTTTATAGCCGATTGAAATTTGTGATTTTTATTTTTTAAAGATCTCTGTCACGTGAACTAATTTATAAATAACAAAAATTCATATTGAACCTGATTACAATTTATCCTCTCTTTGTAATGATATATAAAACCACATATTTCCACCAAAAATACGCTTTTTAGTATTTGAAAATTTTGTATTTTCTTCTCTACTAACTGTGCGTGTTTTTCTTTAAATCGAAATTGTGGCTCTGGATATGTTCCGATTCGTGTAATTTTGATGCCTATAGAATATAATATCGTTGTTGAATTATATTTGGAAACTGATGTTTGAATTTTGATTTTGATTTTGATATTTACCTGATAGTAATATATAAAAAATTCAAATGGTCGTATATAGTAACCTTGACCTTTGGTGACCTTGTGAGCTGCACAAATGTGATAGCTCTCGAAAAGATCTATCCATTGATATATTATATTTTGCTGTTTACTTTCCGTTTAATCACGATTTGAAAATTGCAAATTTCATCGTTAAAAACTGTTTGTTGAATTATGCGTTTGGGCGATCTACATGACACTGGTTTCAGCGAACCAATTATGCTTTAAAATAAAACGACTTATACTCTGTAAAATAATGTTAGTGTTCTACAGATACTTTGTGGGGTAGTTTTAAAGCGTATATCAAAACTGCTACGCACTGCGTCAGAACCTCGCGAAGCCTGGGGATCTAGTTGTGGGACTTTGCTACCGCAAAGTCCCAGTTTGTTTTCGGTTTGTCAATTCTTTTTTTTTTTTTTTTTTTTTTTTGAAATTTACACAGGGCACACAGCCTAGGCTGCTATAGTTGCAGCAATTTCACAACTTCTCTACACCTTCTGTTGTGGCGACGTTTCTATTAAATATAAATTGGAACATTTTTGCAAAACCGGAAGTGCTGCATTGCAACATGCCTAAAAAGTCGGTCAGTGGCTCTAGAAGTCGCATTTTTGGATCGATTTTCGTCGGGTTTGCATTTTTAGAAACTTGAAATAATTTCCAACAAGATAGCAGTTAAAAAATTTCGAAAATCGAAAATTCGTAGCACACATTTTTTTGCCGTATTTTGCACATTTTTGCAACTTTGCTATTTTAAGACCGATTGATCTGAAAATTTGGGTGCCTTCAAGTGCCATGAATTTAAAAACATTGGCAGAGTCAAAATTTTTGCTTCATTTCCGGTTTCAGCGTAAAAAGGGTTTAAACTTCCGGTTGACCTACTTGTGCTGTAATTGATGTATCGCAACAAAATTTATGTCAATCTTAATTAAATTAGAAGACAAAAAAACGAAGAAGAAAAAATCCAGACCGGAAGTGAAACTTTGGCCGCCATCTTGAAGTGTCACTTTTTTGTAAAACTCAAAATGGGGCCTCAGGGTTATGTCTAATTTCCGCGATGTTTACATTTCCTGTAGCTTTAGTCGATTTTGAAAAAAACTGTGGGAGCCGATTTTTTAATTTCGCTTTTGCAATTTTGCAACATCCGGTTGAATTTTTTCGAAGTTTGAGGGCTTATTTCTCGTGACCTTGACCTTTGGTGACTTTGACCTTTAGTAGGTCAAAGGTCATTGACCTTGGCTATTAGTTGACACTTTGACCTTTGACCTCAGACATCAACTTCCGGTTTTATAGCTGCCTGAAAACAGCAAAATTCGCAACTTTGGACTGCTCTAGAGCGTGACCTAATTAATTTAGAGTGTTATTATTTTCAGATTCTTAAGGTACTTTTTAACCTCTTGCCAACAATGTATAACAAAATTTTTTAAAATGAAAATTGAATTTTTTGATTTTTGAAAATAAAGGTACATTTTGCAGTATTTTCGCTTTTTGAAATGTATGTGTGTATATCTCGTGATCCATTAGATGTACAAGCTTCAAATTTGTACCGTGAAAATACATTTAGAATGTGATTAGATTCACGCCAAAAAAAATGAGATGGGCGTGGCACATCCGGGTAAACTTCCAATTTGCCATTTATATGGGTCAGCGAATTACGTCTGTAGGAAATAATGTTTTTCAAAAAAGTACTTTGCACACGGATACCTCGTTGCTTTGGCCACTTTCTCCCAGAAAATCAGATGTTTCGGCCTGTTTGTTGCAATTTGCGACGTTAGCAAAGTCCCACTCTGTGCCACAAGTGGCTCTAGTTGTGGGACTTTGCTACCGCAAAGTCCCAGTTTGTTTTCGAAATGTCTTTTTTTTTTTTTTTTTTTTTTTTTTTTTTTTCGAAATTTACACACCTCACACAGCCTAGGCTGCAGCAGTTGCAGCAATTTCACAACTTCTCCAGACCTTCTGTAGTGGCAACGTTTCTAATGAATATAAATTGGAACATTTTTGCACAGCTGATATTTGCACATTGCAAAAAAAACCCAAAAAGTAGCAAAATGGCTCTAGATGTCGCAATTTTTGATCGATTTTCTTCGGGTTTTTATTTTTAAAAACTTGAAATAGTTTCCAACAAGATAGCAGTTGAAAAAAATTTGAAATTCGAAAATTCATAGCACACATTTTTTTGCCGTATTTTGCACTTTTTTGCAACTTTGCTATTTTAAGACCGATTGATCTGAAAATTTGGGTGCCTTCAAGTGTCATGAATCTAAAAACATTGGCAGAGTCAAAATTTTAGCTTCATTTCCGGTTTCAACGTAAAACGGGTTTAAACTTCCGGTTGACCTACTTGTGCTGTAATTGATGTATCGCAACAAAATTTATGTCAATCTTAATTAAATTAGAAAAGAAAAAAACGAAGAAGAAAAAATCCGAACCGGAAGTGAAACTTTGGCCGCCATCTTGAAATGTTACTTTTTAGTAAAACTCAAAATGGGGCCTCAGGGTTATGTCTAATTTCCGTGATGTTTACATTTCTTGTAGCTTCAGTCGATTACGAAAAAAACTGTGGGAGCCGATTTTTGAATTTTGCTTTTGCATTTTTGCAACATCCGGGTTTAATTTTTTCAAAGTTTGGAGGCTTATTTCTCGTGACCTTGACCTTTGGTGACTTTGACCTTTGGTAGGTCAAAGGTCATTGACCTTGGCTATCAGTTGATACTTTGATCTTTGACCTCTGACGTCAACTTCCGGTTTTATAGCTGCCCGAAAACAGCAAAATTCGCAACTTTGGACTGCTCTAGAGCGTGACCTAATTAATTTAGAGTGTTAATTTTTTTAGATTCTTAGATTGTTTTTTGTCCCCTTTCCAACGATCTATAACAAAAGTTTTTAAAATGAAAATTGAAATTTTTGATTTTTGAAAATAAAAGTACAATTTGCCGTATTTACGTTTTTTTGAAATGCATGTGTGTATATCTCGCGATCTATTGGATGTACAAACTTCAAATTTGTACTGTGAATATACATTTTGAATGTGATTAGATTCACGCTGAAAAGAATTAGATGGGCGTGGCACATCCGGATAAATTTTTAGTTTTCCATATATATGGGTCAGCGTATTACGTTTGTAGGAAATAAGTTTTTTTTTTAAAAATTTCCTTGCACACAGATACCTTATTGCTTTGGCCAGTTTATCCCAGAAAATCAGATGTTTCTGTCTGTTTGTTGCAATTTGCGACGTTAGCAAAGTCCCACTCTGTGCCCCGTGTGGCTCTAGTTGTGGGACTTTGCTTTCAGCAAAGTCCCAGTTTGTTTTCGGTTTGTCAATTCTTTTTTTTTTTTTTTTTTTTTTTTTTGAAATTTACACAGGGCACACAGCCTAGGCTGCAATAGTTGCAGCAATTTCACAACATCTCCAGACCTTCTGTAGTGTCGACGTTTCTAATGAATATAAATTGGTACATTTTTGCAAAACCGGAAGTGCTGCATTGCAACATTCCTCAAAAGTCGGTCAGTGGCTCTAGAAGTCGCAATTTTCAATCGATTTTCTTTGGGTTTGCATTTTTGAAAACTTGAAACAATTTCCAACAAGATAGCAGTTACAAAATTTCGAAATTCGAAAATTCATAGCACACATTTTTTTGCCGTATTTTGCACATTTTTGCAACTTTGCTATTTTAAGACGGATTGATCTGAAAATTTGGGTGCCTTCAAGTGTCATGAATATAAATACATTTGCAGAGTCAAAATTTTTGCTTCATTTTCGGTTTAAGCGTAAAAAGGGTTTAAACTTCCGGTTGACCTACTTGTGCTGTAATTGATGTATCGCAACAAAATTAATGTCGATCGTAATTAAATTAGAATACAAAAAAACGAAGAAGAAAAAATCTGAACCGGAAGTGAAACTTTGGCCGCCATCTTGAAATGTGACTTTTTTGTAAAACTCAAAATGGGGCCTCTACGGTAAGAGTGACTTGTGTGTTATTAGTATTTTTAGAAAGTCTAAACGATTGCGAAAAAAAGTATGGGAGCCGAATTTTGAATTTCGCTTTTGCATTTTTGCAACATCCAGTTGAATTTTTTCGAAGTTTGGGGGCTTATTTCTCGTGACCTTGACCTTTGATGACCGTGACCTTTAATAGGTCAAAGGTCATTGACCTTGGCTATCAGTTGATACTTTGAACTTTGACCTCCGACGTCTACTTCCGGTTTTATAGCTGCCCGAAAACAGCAAAATTCGCAACTTTGGGCTGCTCTAGAGCGTGACCTAATTAATTTAGAGTGTTAATTTTTTCAGATTCTTAAAGTGCTTTTTGTCCTCTTTCCAACGATATATAACAAAAGTTCGTAAAATGAAAATTGAATTTTTTGATTTTTTGCAAAGAAAAGTACATTTTGCCGTATTTTCGCTTCCTTGAAATGTATGTGTGTATATCTCGTGATCTATTAGCTGTACAAGCTTCAAATTTTTACTGTGAATATACATTTTGAATATGATTAGATTCCCCTCCAAAAAAACGAGATGGGCGTGGCACATCCGGGTGAACTTCAAATTTACCATTTATATCGGTCAGCGAATTACGGCTGCAGTAAATAACGTTTTTCAAAAAAGTACCTTGCAAACATATATCTCATTACTTTGGCCAGTTTATCCCAAAAAATCAAATGTTTCTGCCTGTTTGTTGCAATTTTGCGACATTTGCAAAAAATCAGGTTTTTTTTTAGTTTGGGGGCTTATTTCTAGTGACTTTGACCTTTGGTGACCTTGACCTTTACAAGGTCATTGGTCACTGACTTTAGCTATCAGTTGACAATTTGGCATTAGACTTCTGATGTCTATTTCCGGTTTTATAGCTGCTCGAAAGCACCAAAATTTGCAACGTTGGACTGCTCTAGAGCGTGACCTAATTAATTTAGAGGGTTATTTTTTTCACATTCCCAAGACGCCTTTTGTCCTCTTTCCAGCGATGCACAATAAAAGTTTTTAAAATGAAAATTTAATTTTTGGACTTTTAAAATTAAAGTACATTTTGCTTTTTTGAAACGTATTTGTGTATATCTCGTGATCTATTAGATGTACAAGCTTTAAATTTGAACCATGAATATATATTTTGTATGAGATTAGATTTACGCAAAAGTAAATTAGATGGGCGTGGCACATACGGGTAAACTTCCAATTTACCAGTTATATCGGTCAGCGCTTTACATCTGTAGGAAATAACATTTTTCCAAAAAATTCTTTGCACACAGATACCTCGTTGCTTTGGCCAGTTTCTCCCAGAAAATCAGATGTTTCGACCTGTTTGTTGCAATTTTGCAACGTTAGCAAAGTCCCACTCTGTGCCACGTGTGGCTCTATTTTTTTTTTTTTTTTTTTTTTTTTTTTTTTTTCGAAATTTACACACCTCACACAGCCTAGGCCGCAGCAGTTGCAGCAATTTCACAACTTCTCCAAACCTTCTGTAGTGGCAACGTTTCTATTAAATATAAATTGGAACATTTTTGCACAGCTGATATTTGCACATTGCAAGAAACCTAAAAAGTAGCAAAATGGCTCTAAATTTCGCAATTTTTGATCGATTTTCTTCGGGTTTGCATTTTTAAAAACTTGAACTAGTTTCCAACAAGATAGCAGTTGAAAAAATTCGAAATTCGAAAATTCATAGCACACATTTTTTTGCCGTATTTTGCACTTTTTTGCAACTTTGCTATTTTAAGACCGATTGATCTGAAAATTTGAGTGCCTTCAAGTGTCATGAATTTAAAAACATTGGCAGAGTCAAAATTTTTGCTTCATTTCCGGTTTCAACGTAAAACGGGTTTAAACTTCCGGTTGACCTACTTGTGCTGTAATTGATGTATCGCAACAAAATTTATGTCAATCTTAATTAAATTAGAAAACAAAAAAACGAAGAAGAAAAAATCCGAACCGTAAGTGAAACTTTGGCCGTCATCTTGAAATGTTACTTTTTTGTAAAACTTAAAATGGGGCCTCAGGGTTATGTCTAATTTCCGTGATGTTTACATTTCTTGTAGCTTCAGTCGATTACGAAAAAAACTGTGGGAGCCGATTTTTGAATTTTGCTTTTGCATTTTTGCAACATCCGGTTGAATTTTTTCAAAGTTTGGAGGCTTATTTCTCGTGACCTTGACCTTTGGTGACTTTGACCTTTGGTAGGTCAAAGGTCATTGACATTGGCTATCAGTTGATACTTTGACCTTTGACCTCTGACGTCAACTTCCGGTTTTATAGCTGCCCGAAAACAGCAAAATTCGCAACTTTAGACTGCTCTAGAGCGTGACCTAATTAATTTAGAGTGTTAATTTTTTTAGATTCTTAGATTGTTTTTTGTCCTCTTTCCAACGATCTATAACAAAAGTTTTTAAAATGAAAATTGAAATTTTTGATTTTTGAAAATAAAAGTACATTTTGCCGTATTTACGTTTTTTTGAAATGTATGTGTGTATATCTCGTGATCTATTGGATGTACAAACTTCAAATTTGTACTGTGAATATACATTTTGAATGTGATTAGATTCACGCTGAAAAGAATTAGATGGGCGTGGCACATCCGGGTAAATTTTCAGTTTTCCATATATATGGGTCAGCGTATTACGTTTGTAGGAAATAAGTTTTTTTTTACAATTACCTTGCACACAGATACCTTATTGCTTTGGCCAGTTTATCCCAGAAAATCAGATGTTTCTGTCTGTTTGTTGCAATTTGCGACGTTAGCAAAGTCCCACTCTGTGCCACCTGTGGCTCTAGTTGTGGGACTTTGCTTTCAGCAAAGTCCCAGTTTGTTTTCGGTTTGTCAATTCTTTTTACGTATTTCGACTTTGGCGAAAACGTATTGTAATTGTTCGGATTATTTTATTTTATTTTTATTTTTTTTTGTAATTCTTGGATGAGTTTGCAGACAAACTGGTAAAAGGTGCAGAAATTCTAAATCTACAGTTGATCTTAGAATGATTTCAATTATCAAATAAAACAAAACCGGAAGTTCTATCTCTGACAGGAAGTGAGAACCGGAAGTTCAGGTTTTTTTGCTTTAGCAAGTTTATTTTCAGTTCGATTTTGACCGGATTTTCAGATTTGAAAACTTCAATGTATTTGTCAACTAACAATTATAGGTTTTATGCAATTAGGTTAAATATTTTACCCACGATTTGCAATTCAATATTCAAGGGTCATCGGCAAAAATTTCAGACCGTGATTTCTCCTTTAATATAATTGGTAAAATTTTGAAACTTTACCAGTTGATAGGCGATATGTTTATAATTTTTGAAAAAATGTGAAAAAAAAATTCCACTTCCGGTTTAGCCTCAAATGACGTAATTACGTAACTTCCGGTCTATAACTGCTAGGTGAAAAGTGAAAACTGTTTTATAAATAACTTGTCAATAGTAATTGATTTGACCTAAATAATTAGGTCAAGCTGCCATATCGGCCGCCATTTTGAATTTTCGTTACAATTCTTAAATCCGAAATTCAGACACTACTGATAGACCGATTTTGATGAAATTTAGCACATAGATACAATGGATCATTATCTACCTTTTCTTGGAGACCGATTTTCAAATTTCGTATTTTCTTTCGAATTATTTAAATTTCGATTTTTTCAAAATTAGGTCACTTTAACGGGTACGGAAAGTGTGACCCACTTAATCTATGACCTTGAAAATGAGGTCAAATAATATTCAATATATTGTCTACGAGTAGATATTTTTTAATTTGGCTTACTTAAAAAATTCATAGAGATAAGTGTACTTAAATACAGCAAAAATTGATAATTTTCATATTTTCGCCATTATTAACCGTTACGGAAGGTGTGACATAATTATTTTATGACTTTGAAAACTAGGTAAAATGATATTCAATATATTGTCTAGAAGTAGGTCATTGCAAATTTAGCCTACAAAATATTTTAAGGCTCTCGAAATACGTTCATAATTGTAAGCAATTCTAGTTTTTTTTTTTTTTTTTTTTTTTTGTAATTCTTGGATGAGTTTGCAGACAAACTGGTAAAAGGTGCAGAAATTCTAAATCTACAGTTGATCTTAGAATGATTTCAATTATCAAATAAAACAAAACCGGAAGTTCTATCTCTGACAGGAAGTGAGAACCGGAAGTTCAGGTTTTTTTGCTTTAGCAAGTTTATTTTCAGTTCGATTTTGACCGGATTTTCAGATTTGAAAACTTCAATGTATTTGTCAACTAACAATTATAGGTTTTATGCAATTAGGTTAAATATTTTACCCACGATTTGCAATTCAATATTCAAGGGTCATCGGCAAAAATTTCAGACCGTGATTTCCCCTTTAATATAAATGGTAAAATTTTGAAACTTTACCAGTTGATAGGCGATATGTTTATAATTTTTGAAAAAATGTGAAAAAAGAATTCCACTTCCGGTTTAGCCTCAAATGACGTAATTACGTAACTTCCGGTCTATAACTGCCAGGTGAAAAGTGAAAACTGTTTTATAAATAACTTGTCAATAGTAATTGATTTGACCTAAATAATTAGGTCAAGCTGCCATATCGGCCGCCATTTTGAATTTTCGTTACAATTCTTAAATCCGAAATTCAGACACTACTGATAGACCGATTTTGATGAAATTTACCACATAGATACAATGGATCATTATCTACCTTTTCTTGGAGACCGATTTTCAAATTTCGTATTTTCTTTCGAATTATTTAAATTTCGTTTTTTTTTCAGAATTAGGTCACTTTAACGGGTACGGAAGGTGTGACCCACTTAATCTATGACCTTGAAAATTAGGTCAAATAATATTAAATATATTGTCTACGAGTAGATTTTTTTTAAATTTTGGCTTACTTAAAAAATTCATAGAGATAAGTTTACTTAAATACAGCAAAAATTGATAATTTTCATATTTTCGCCATCATTAACCGTTACGGAAGGTGTGACCTAATTATTTTATGACTTTGAAAACTAGGTAAAATGATATTCAATATATTGTCTAGAAGTAGGTCATTGCAAATTTAGCCTACAAAATATTTTAAGGCTCTCGAAATACGTTCATAATTGTAAGCAATTCTAGTTTTTTTGTGGGACTTTGCTTCCGCAAAGTCCCAGTTTGTTTTCGAAATGTCTCTTTTTTTTTTTTTTTTTTTTTTTTTCGAAATTTACACACCTCGCTGTGCCTAGGCTGCAATAGTTGCAAATTTGTCTCAACTTCTCCAGACCTTCTGTCGTGGCGACGTTTCTAATGAATATAAATTGGAACATTTTTGCACAACCGGAAGTGCTGCGTTGCAACTTGTTTAAAAAGTAGCAAATTGGCTCTAGCTGGCGCAATTTTTGATAAATTTTCTTCGGGTTTTCATTTTTGGAATCTGCAAGTAACTTCTGATCAGATAGCAGTTCAAAAGTTTCAATTTTCAAAAATTCGTTGCACACATTTTTTTGCCGTATTTTGCAATTTTTTGCAACTTTGTTGTTTTTAGTGTGATTCGACTAAAAAAAATTGAGCATTAGAAGCCCACGAAATGATTTTCAAAAAGTAGGTCAAAATTTTTGCGTCACTTCCGGTTTTTGCGAAAAATGGAGTTTTACGTCCGGTTGAATAACTTCCGGGTTTATTAATGTATGAGATTCAAACTTGTTTCATTCGGTAGCCATTAGCCATACAAAAAAACGAAGAAAATAAAATCAAGGCCGCATGCGCAACTTTCGCCGCCATTTTGATTTTTCTGAAATTGGGCGAATTTAATTCAGACATTATGGCTTATCCGATTGAGATGATTTTGGTGTCAAATGAAAGAACATAAAAATTGCAAAAAAACATTGGAAGTCGATTTTTGAATTTCGCTTTTCCATTTTTTCAACATCCGGTTGAATTTTTTCAAAGTTTGGGGGCTTATTTCTCGTGACCTTAACCTTTGGTGACCGTGACCTTTAGTAGGTCAAAGGTCATTGACCTTGGCTATCAGTTGATACTTTGACCTTTGACCTCCAACGTCTACTTCCGGTTTTATAGCTGCCCGAAAACAGCAAAATTCGCAACTTTGTGTAGCTCTAGAGCGTGACCTAATAAATTTAGAGCGTTATTTTTTCCAGATTCTTAATGCGCTTTTTTTCCTCTTTCCAACGATATATAACAAAAGTTTGTAAATTGAAAATTGAACTTTTTGATTTTTTAACATAACAGTACAAATTTTCTGTATTTACGTTTGTTTGAAATGTATGTGTGTATATCTCGTGATCTATTAAATGTACAAACTTCAAATTTGTACCGTGAATATGCATTTTTAATGTGATTAGATTCACGCTAAAAAAAATGAGATGGGCGTGGCACATCCGGGTAAATTTCGAATTTACCCCTTTTTATGGGTCAGCGAATTACGTCTGTAGGAAAAAGCGTTTTTTTTAAAAAGTACTTTGCACACAGATACCTCATTGCTTTGGCCAGTTCATCCCAGAAAATCAGATGATTCGGCCTGTTTGTTGCAATTTCTCGACAATAGCAAACCGGTTAATTTTTTCTAATTTTGGAAGCTTATTTCTCATGACCTTGACCATTGGTGACCTTGACCTTTCTTAGGTCAAAGGTCATTGACCTTATCTATCATTTAATTTTTTGACATTTGACCTCCGATGTCAACTTCCGGTTTTATAGCTGCCCGAAAACAGCAAAATTCACAAATTTGGACTGCTCTAAACGTGACCTAATTAATTTAGAGGGTTATTTTTTTCAGATTCTTAAGGCACTTTTTGTACACTTTCCAGCAATGAATAACAAAAGTTTTTTAAAATGAAAATTTAATTTTTGCACTTTTAAAATTAAAGTACATTTTGCTTTTTTGAAATGTATTTGTGCATATCTCGTGATCTATTAGATGTTCAAGCTTCAAATTTGTACCGTTAATATAAATTTCAAATATGATTAGATTTACGCCAAAATAAATGAGATGGGCGTGGCACATCCGGGTAAACTTACAATTTTTCATTTATGTCGGTCAGCGCTCTACGTCTGTAGGAAATAACGTTTTTCAAAAGGTACTTTGCACACAGATACCTCGTTGCTTTGGCCAGTTTCTCCCAGAAAATCAAACGTTTCGGGCTGTTTGTTGCAATTTTGCAACATTAGCAAAGTCCCACTCTGTGCCACGTGTGGCTCTAGTTGTGGGACTTTGCTTTCAGCAAAGTCCCAGTTTGTTTTCGAAATGTCTCTTTTTTTTTTTTTTTTTTTTCGATTTTTCCACACCTTCCTGCTCTTAAACTACAGTAGTTGCAGCAACCATTCAACTTTCCTAGACCTTCTGTAGTGGCAAAAAAGTTAATGAATATAAATTGGAACATTTTTGCAAAACCAGAAGTGCAACAGTGCAACATTTGCAAAAAACAGTTTTTCGGCTCTAGAAGGCGCAATTTTGACCCGATTTTCATCGGGTTTTCATTTTCAGAATCTACATACAATATCCAATAGGATAGCAGTTAAAAAAATTCGAATTTCGAAAATTCGTAGCAGACAATCTTTTGCCGTATTTTCGAATTTTTTTACCATTTTTTAAATTTCTGTCCGATTAAGTTCCAATTTTAGGTGCTAAGAGAGACTATAAATCTAAACAAAATAACATTGTCAAATATTTTGCGTCACTTCCGGTTTACGCTCAAAAAGGGTTCAAAGTTGAAATCTCTGATTTTCGGTCTACTTCCGGTCTAATTGTCAAGGGTCATTGAAACTTGTGTTGAACAATATCTTTTTAAAAAAACTGGCCGATTTAAAAAAAAATCCAGACCGGAAGTAATACTTTGGCCACCATCTTGAAATTCACTTTTTTGTAAAACTCAAAATGGGGCCTCTACGGTAAGAGCGATTTGCGTGATGTTTATATTTCTGGAAAGCTTAGTTGATTGCGAAAAAAATTATGGCAACCGATTATTGAATTTCACTTTTGCAATTTTGCAACATCCGGTTGAATTTTTTCGAAGTTTGGGGGCTTATTTCTCGTGACCTTTAGTAGGTCAAAGGTCATTGACCTTGGCTATCATTTGATACTTTGACCTTTGACCTTTTATAGCTTCCCGAAAACAGCAAAATTCGCAAATTCGGGTAGCGTGACCTAATTAATTTAGAGTATTATTTTTTTCAGATTGTTAAGGTGCTTTTTGTCCTCTATCCAACGATATATAACAAAAGTTTGTAAAATGAAAATTGAAGTTTTTGATTTTTGCAAAGAAAAGTACATTTTGCCGTATTTTCGCTTGTTTGAAATATATGTGTGTATATCTCGTGATCTATTAGCTGTACAAGCTTCAAATTTTTACTGTGAATATACATTTTGAATATGATTAGATTCCCCTCCAAAAAAACGAGATGGGCGTGGCACATCCGGGTGAACTTCAAATTTACCATTTATATCGGTCACCGAATTACGGCTGCAGTAAATAACGTTTTTCAAAAAAGTACCTTGCATACATATATCTCATTACTTTGGCCAGGTTATCCCAAAAAATCAAATGTTTCTGCCTGTTTGTTGCAATTTTGCGACATTTGCAAAAAATCAGTTTTTTTTAGTTTGGGGGCTTATTTCTAGTGACTTTGACCTTTGGTGACCTTGACCTTTACAAGGTCATTGGTCACTGACTTTAGCTATCAGTTGACAATTTGGCATTAGACTTCTGACGTCTATTTCCGGTTTTATAGCTGCTCGAAAGCAGCAAAATTCACAACTTTGGACTGCTCTAGAGCGTGACGTAATTAATTTAGAGGTTTATTATTTTCAGATTCTTAAGGGGCTTTTTGTCCACATTCCAGCAATGTATAAGAAGAGTTTTTAAAATCAAAATTTAATTTTTGCACTTTTAAAATTAAAGTACATTTTGCCTTTTTGAAATGTATTTGTGCATATCTCGTGATCTTTTAAATGTACAAGCTTCAATTTTTTACCTTGAATATATATTTTGAATGTTATTAGATTTACGCAAAAAAAATGAGATGGGCGTGGCACATCCGGGTAAACTTTCAATTTAGCATTTATATAGGTCAGCGAATTACGTTAGTAGGAAATGACGTTTTTTCCAAAAAATTCTTTGCACACAGATACCTCGTTGCTTTGGCCATATGCTCCCAGAAAATCAGATGTTTCGGCCTGTCTGTTACAATTTGGCAACGTTAGCAAAGTCCCACTCACGCACTGCTTTGTTTTCGAAATGTTTTTTTTTTTTTTTTTTTTCGAATCCTTCCCATCGCGGCTAGCCAAAACTACAAACGCCACATAAAAACTGTTAACATTTATCCCGCAAAACCCGCGAAACTAAACTACATGAATGTATTTTGACGCCATTTTGTCCAACCGGAAATGACGTACGGGCCTATGTCTAACTTTAGGTTTTTTCTCATTTACGACGCTAGTTTTTAATCAATTTTGATAGCGTTTTTTTATTTATTACTATCTATATTTCTTTACAAGATAGCTTTTTCAAACTTTTAGAAGTTTGAACTTTGTCGCTGACTTTTTTAATTTTATCTATTGTTTAACCGATTTTGACACAACTTCTTTTGTTAGCTTCTTTAAGCTGCTATCTACTTAATTGCAGTTTTAAACTGCTAATTTCATTACTTTTGTAGCTGACTTTTTTATTTTCAATTTTTGCGTTTTTTTCAATTTCTATAGTTTTATTCACATCCAACCGAAAACTTACAGGTAGATAGAAATTGTTAATGCGATCAAAAATTATTTTTCAAATTTTCGACATCACTTCCGGTTTCGATGTTATTCACTTGTAAACTTTATAAAACTAACTTCCGGAATTCTTCAGATATTTCAAAAATTCATTTTGCAATATGCTCGAAATAGTCATACAAAAAAACGAAAATGAAAAAATCCAGACCGGAAGCAAACGATAAGCTGCCATATTGAAATGTCAAACTTCTATAAAATTTGAAATTCAAATTCAGGGGATAAAGTGATTTTCGTTATTTTTTCTTCTCTAATGACTAGAGTCGATTGCGGAATTATATTTGGGAGCCGAATTTTGAATTTTGATTTTGATTTTCTTTTATTTCTATTTTAATTTTTTTAGTAATGTCAAAAACTTTAAAGGCCCATATTTTGTGACCTTGACCTTTGGTGACCGTGAGACCTGAACACAATTTATTCTCCCTGATGATATCTATCCACTGATATGTTCATTTGTGTTGTCCGATGATAACTTCCGGTTTTATAGCCGATTGAAATTTGCAATTTTTATTTTTAACGAGCTCTGTCACGTGATCTAATATATGAATAACAAATAATTATATTGAATCTTATAAGGGTTTATCTGCTCTTTGTAATGATATATAAAACAACATTTTTCCACCAAAAATGCGCCTTTTAATATTTGGAAATTTTATATTTTCTTCTCTACTAACTGTGCGTAATTTTCTTTAAATCGAAATTGGGCCTCTGGAGATGCTACGATTCGTGTAATTTTGATGTGTATAGAATGTTATATCGATTCCTGAATTATATTTGGAAACCGATTTTTGAATTTTGATTCTGATTTTGATATTTCAACCGAAAGTAATATATAACAACTTCGAATGGTCGTATATTTTAATCTTGAATTTTGGTGACCTTGTGAGCAGCACAAATATGATAGCCCCCGATAAGATCTATCCATTGATATATTATATTTTGTTGTACGATGTATACTTTTCGTTTTACCACCATTTGAAAATTGTGAATTTCATCGTGAAAAGCTGTTTCTTGAATTTTGCGTTTGGGCGATCTACATGAACCGAGTTTCAGCGAACCAATTATGCTTTGAAATAAAACGACTTATCAGCTGTAAAATAACGTTACTGTTCTACCGATACTTTGTGGGGCAGTTTTAAAGCGTATAATAAAACAGCTACGCACTGCGTCAGAACCTCGCGAAGCCTGGGGATCTAGTTTTTTTTTTTTTCGAATCCTTCCCATTGCGCCCAGCCAAAACTACAAATGCCACATAAAAACTGTTAACATTTCTCCCGCAAAACCCGCGAAACTAAACTACATGAATGTATTTTGACGCCATTTTGTCCAACCGGAAATGACGTACGGGCCTATGTCTAACTTTAGGTTTTTTCTCATTTACGACGCTAGTTTTTAATCAATTTTGATAGCGTTTTTTTTTATTTATTACTTTTAGTCTTTCTTTACAAGATAGCTTTTTCAAACTTTTAGAATTTTGAACTTTGTCGCTGACTTTTTTAATTTTAATTTTTGCGGTTTTCTCAACTTCTACAATTTTATTTCGATCAATCTAAAAATCTACAGATATATAGTCATTTTGATTGCAAACTATAATTAATTTTCAAAATTCCGATATCACTTCCGGTTTTGATGTTATTTGCTTTTAAAGTTGAATTTTGCACTTCCGGAATAATGAAGATATTTGAAAAATTTCTTTTGCAATTAGCTACAATTGTGTATTAAATAATGCTAAATTTAAAAAATTATAACCGGAAGTAACGGATCAGTCGCCATCTTGATATTACTAACTTTTGTAAAACTCAAAATGGGGCCTCAGGGTTAAATCTAATTTGCATAATTTTAGATTTTCTAAAAACATCCATCGATTGCGCAAAAAAGCATGGGAAGGGTTTTTTTAATTTCGCTTTTGCTTTTCTTTTATTTCCGGTTGAAATTTTCCAGTAATTGTCAAAAATTTAAAAGGTCATATTTCGCGACCTTGACCTTCGGTGACCATTTGACCTGAACAAAAGTTATTGCCCTTGATTATATCTACCCAATGGTGTCTTCACTTTTGTTGTCCGATGTTTATTTCCCGGGTTTTGCAGCCAATTGAAAATCACGAATTTTAACTTTAAAGAGCTCTATCACGTGACCTAATTTACATAGGACAGAATTACTTACATATTCCTTTTACGCTTAATCTCATCTTTCTTTTAAATATATCACACTTGGTACGTTAATCAAAATTGCGCTTTTAAAAAATTTCAAAATTTTGTAATTTCTTCTATACTAACTGTGCGTGTTTTTCTTTAAATCGAAATAGAGTCTCAGGGGATAATTCGATTTGTGTTATTTTGATGTATATAGCATCTGTAACCGATCGCCCAAATATATATGGAAACCGTTTTTTGAATTTTGATTTTGATTTTGATTTTTTTACGTTTAAAAATTTTTTAAAAAAGATTGAAGGGTCGTATATTGTGACGTTGGCATTGGGCGATCTTTTGACCTGTACAAATGTGATAGGTCTCGAGAAGATCTATCCAATGATATATTAAACTTTATTGTAAGATTTATACTTAAGGTTTTATCGGCATTCAAAAATTGCAAATGTTTCATATAAAACGGTCTGTTTTAGAAACGTTACATTTGGGCGATCCACAAGATATGAGTTTCAGCGATCCAAATTTATTTTTTCGTTTAATCGTTCTACATCCAGTTAAAATGATTTTAAGCTATCATATATCTTAAATAAAAGGGATTATTGTGTATTTTACATTATATCTCTAAAGCAACAATAATGTACAGTTGAGTGGAATAGTGGTCTAAGGGACGAAACTCTATAAAATACACTCTTAAAGATGTAAAGCCGCGCTGTTAATTTGATGTCTCTATGTTATACATTGGCAACTTGCCACAAATTGCAGGATCTAATGTTCCTACTACCTAAATTAATATAGATGTTTAGTAATAAATAAACAGATTAAAAATAATTAACGATCTGGAAAGTTAATGAAATCCGAAATCAATTTATAATCTCAAATAAGGTGTTATGTCCCTTAGATCACGAATTGTTTTTTTTTTTTTTTTGACGTTTTGTAAAACACCTCTCTCAACGTCTAATAGAAACGATGCAAATACATTATGGCATTTTTTGAATTCTTAATGTTGCATTCCCTTTTTTTTTTTTTTTTTTGCAGTGCGTTCATCGAACGCACTGCTTTGTTTTCGAAATTTTTTTTTTTTTTTTTTTTTTTTTTTTTTTTTTGAATTTCACATTCGATTTTTCTCTTAGAAGGCAACATGCTACAAACTACCTGCTGCTGTCTGCCATTCAAACTGCGAGACTACTATTTTTTAAATGTAAAATGACGTCATTCAGAGTGACCGGAAACGAGCTGTGGGCAATGGCTTCGTTTTGGTTTTTGCTATTTATTACCTCTATTTTTTAACTGATTTTGACAGAACTACTTTTGCTAGCTTCTTTTAACTGCTAGCTACATAACTGCATTTTTAAACTGCTAATTTCATTACTTTTGTAGCTGACTTTTTTTATTTAAATTTTTTGCGTTTTTTTCAACTTCTACAATTTTATTTACATCCACCCGAAAACTTACAGGTAGATAGACATTTTTAATGCGCTAAAAAATAATTTTATATATTTTCGACATCACTTCCGGTTTTGAAGTTATTCGCTTGAAAATTTTTAAAAAACCTAACTTCCGGAATTCTTAAGATATTTCAAAAATTCGTTTTGCAACATGCTACAAATAGTCATACAAAAAAACGAAGATGAAAAAATCCGGACCGGAAGCAAAAGATTGGCCGCCATATTGAAATGTTAAACTTTTGTAAAATTAAAAATGGGGCCTCAGGGGATAAAGAAATTTCCGTTAGTTTTTCATATCTTATGACATAATATTTGGGAGCCGATTTTTGAATTTTGATTTTGATTTTCTTTTATTTCCATTTTAATTTTTTTGGTAATGACCAAAACTTCAAAGGCCCGTTTTTCGTGACCTTGACCTTTGGTGACCTTGTGACCTGAACACGAGTTATTGCCCTTGATGATATCTATTCAATGATATATTCATATGTGTTGTCCGATATCTACTTCCGGTTTTATAACCGATTAAAATTTTGTGATTTTTATTTTTAAAAGAGCTCTGTCACGTGAACTAATTCATAAATAACAAAAATTCATATTGAATCTTCTTACAGTTTATCTGCCCTTTGTAACGATATATAAATCCACAGATTTCCACCAAAAATGCGCTTTTTAGGATTTGAGAATTTTGTGTTTCTTCTCTACTAACTGTGCGTAATTTTCTTTAAATCGAAATGGGGCCTCTGGAGATACTCCGATTCGTGTAATTTTGATGTCTATAGAAAGAATATAGATTTCTGAATCATATTTGGAAACCGATTTTTGAATTTTGATTTTGATTTTGATATTTACCTGATAGTAATATATAAAAACTTCGAATGGTCGTATATTGTAACCTTGAAATTTGGTGACCTTGTGAGCTGCACAAATGTGATAGCTCTCGAAAAGATCTATCCATTGATATATTATATTTTTATGTACGATGTATACTTTCCGTTTTATCACCATTTGAAAAATTTCGAATTCCATTGTTAAAAACTGTTTGTTGAATTATGCGTTTGGGCGATCTACATGACACGAGTTTCAGCGAACCAATTATGCTTTGAAAAAAAAACGACTTATACTCTGTAAAATAATGTTAGTGTTCAACCGATACTTTGTTGGGTAGTTTTAAAGCGTATATCAAAACTGCTACGCACTGCGTCAGAACCTCGCGAAGCCCTTTTTGGGGGGTTTTCCCTAGGGGTTTTTTTTTTTTTTTGGGACTTTGCTACGGCAAAGTCCCAGTTTGTTTTCGGTTTGTCAATTCTTTTTTTTTTTTTTTCGAAATTTACACACCTCACTGCGCCTAGACTGCAATAGTTGCAACATTGTCTCAACTTCTCTAGACCTTCTGTAGTGGCGACGTGTTGCATAAATATAAAATGGAACATTTTTGCAAAACCGGGAAATGCTGCATTGCAACATACTTAAAAAGTCGGTCAGTGGCTCTAGAAGTCGCAATTTTCAATCGATTTTCGTCGGGTTTGCATTTTTGGAAACTTGAAATAATTTCCAACAAGATAGCAATTTCAAAAATTTTAAAATTCGAAAATTTGTAGCACACATTTTTTTGCCCTATTTTGCACATTTTTGCAACTTTGTTATTTAAAAACCGATTAATCTTAAAAAAATTGAGTATATGTAGCCCATGGAATGATTTCCAAAAAGTAGGTCAAAATTTTTGCGTCACTTCCGGTTTTTGCAAAAAATAGAGTTTTACGTCCGGTTGAATAACTTCCGGTTTTATTAATGTATGAGATTCAAACTTGTATCATCGGGTAGCCATTAGCCATACAAAAAAGCGAAGAAAATAAAATCAAGGCCGCATGCGCAACTTTCGCCGCCATTTTGATTTTTCTGAAATTGCGCGAATTTAATTCAGACATTATGGCTTATCCGATTGAGATGATTTTGGTGTCAAATGAAAGAACATAAAAATTGCAAAAAAACATTGGAAGTCGATTTTTGAATTTCGCTTTTGCATTTTTGCAACATCCGGTTGAATTTTTTCAAAGTTTGGGGGCTTATTTCTCGTGACCTTGACCTTTGGTGACCATGACCTTTAGTAGGTCAAAGGTCATTGACCTTGGCTATCAGTTGATACTTTGACCTTTGACCTCCGACGTCTACTTCCGGTTTTATAGCTGCCCAAAAACAGCGAAATTCGCAGCTTTGGACTGCTCTAGAGCGTGACCTAATTAATTTAGAGTGTTATTTTTTCAGATTCTTAAAGTGCTTTTTGTCCTCTTTCCCAAAGATGTATAACAAAGGTTTTTAAAATGAAAATTGAAATTTTTGATTTTTTAAAATAAAAGTACATTTTGCCGTATTTACGTTTTTTAGAAATGTATGTGTGTATATCTCGTGATCTATTAGATGTACATGCTTCAAATTTGTACCGTGCATATACATTTTGAATGTGATTAGACCTACGCCAAAAAAAAGAGATGGGCGTGGCACATCCGGGTAAACATCCCATTTACCATTTATATCGGTCAGCGCTTTAAGTCTGTAGGAAATAACGTTTTTTAAAAAAGTACTTTGCACACAGGTACCTCGATGCTTTGGCCATTTTATACCAGAAAGTCAGATATTTTGAACAAAGGCTTCAAAAAAGGGGAAAGGGTTTTAGAATTTCCATTTTTTCCCAAATTTTTTTATTTTCGCTTTTTTCACCTTTATGGTGTGTATATCTATGTAGATGCTTCAAATTTTGAATATATATTGACATATTTATACCAATTGATTACATTTAAAGATGGCTTCCCTCGTTTTCATTGATGAAAATGAAAAGGCTAATACTTACATAAATAGAGAGTAGAGGTGTTCTAATGACTAGTAGCTTGTCTCACAGGGCCTTGTTAAGTCTTAATTAAGCGAATTACAGCAAGGTTTTCCTCTTTTGAATGGTAATGTAGGGTACTAAAGAGGAAATCCTTGTCGTAAATAGCTTAATTACGACTTAACTAAGGACCTGTGAGACAAGCTACTATTTTTCCAAGTCATTAGAACACCTCTACTCTCTATTTATGTAAGTATTACCATTTTTATTTTTTTTCAATTAAAACAAGTGACACATTTGGGTTGTATCCTGATTGCATACTTATGGAGTTTGGTTCATAACTTCCGCAAAAACATTTTGTTCATAATAGGACTTTGCACATTTAATTACCATTAATTTGGTTGATTTGTTTGAAACAATCAATAATGTCAGCCTTTTAGTTCAAAAAGGGATCAGGTTTTTTAACTTCCTTATTTTTTTTATTTTTGATCATGACTTTGGATAACCTTGTTCTTTCTAGAGCAGTGGGCTAATATCCGGGGATATCCATCAGTGTTTTCGTTTTTTCAACTCCAATGAATAGACCCAGTTAAACAGCCATGCGAAATTCGATAGCTTGATAGTTTATATTACATGTTGGCTTATTTGAACAGTTGAAGTTTTCATTGAGTAATATCAACTGGTCATAAAATGACTGTGTATTATCAATTGGTGAATATGAACAAAGTTTCCAAGTGCATTCTTTGATCTAGATATCAAAAGAATTCTATTAGTTTGTCACAGCCCAAAGGCATCCGTTTTTGATGACACGTAGTTCGCTGGAATTTTGTAAATTTGTGTTCTTATTAAGAGCAATTAATGATTATTTTAGATTACTATTGCTTTATACTATGTTATTGCTGGAGTGTAGGTTCTCATTTAGTGTTTATATTGCATAATTTAGTTAATTTAGGTTTGCATTTCAATTTGCTACAAATGCCTTTGTTTTTTTATATTTGTGAACTAAGGTTATGACGGTGGTTTTGTTTAACTTGCCGCATCATGCCAAACTACTTTTATCAAGACCTGTAAAACGAAACTTAACGTTTCCGTTTTTAATTACTATTGCTTTATACTATCATACATATGTTATTACTGGAGGTTTACGTTGTCGAGTGAGAACCGTTCTCGGAACCGTTCCAGGCACGCTAAAAGTAGAACTCTTCAATAAAGGAGATACTTTTTTTTAAACACTATTTATTCAAATATTTAAAAAAGTTACTACATGTTTCATCAAAGTTGCTTGCAATTTGCGACATTAGGAAAGTCCCACTCTTTGCCACATGTGGCTCTAGTTGTTTTCTAGTTTCTAGTTTGTTTTCGGTTTTTCAATTCTTTTTTTTTTTCAGTGCGTTCATCGAACGCACTGCTTTGTTTTCGAAATGTCTTTTTTTTTTTTTTTTTTTTGAATTTTACCCTCGATTATTTTCAAAGAAGGCAACTTGCTGCAAACTACCTGTTGCTGTCTGCCATTCAAACTGCGAGACTACTATTTTTTAAATGTAAAAAGACGTCATTCAGAGTGACCGGAAACGAGCTGTGGGCAATGGCTTCGTTTTGGTTTTTGCCATTTATTACCTCTATTTTTCAACTGATTTTG
>CM060201.1:2672829-2737252 GCA_030562195.1 Nipponacmea schrenckii
TCGAAATAGGGTCTCGGGGGATGATTCGATTTGTGTTATTTTGATGTATATAGAATCTATAACCGATTGCCGAAATATATATGGAAACCGATTTTTGAATTTTGATTTTGATTTTGATTTTTTAACGATTAAATTTTTAAAAACTTTGAAGGGTCGTATATTGTGACGTTGACCTTTGACGAATTTTTGACCTGTACAAATATGATAGCTCTCGAGAAGTTCTATCCAATGATATATTAAGCTTTATTGTAAGATGTATACTTCCGCTTTTATCGCCATTTGAAAATTGAGAATTTTCCCTATAAAACAATCTGTTTAATGTGTTTGCATTTGGGCGACCTACAAGATATAAGTTTCAGCGATCTGAAATTATTTTTTAGTTTAATCGTTGTACATCTAGTTAAAATGATTCAAAGTTGTTATATATGTTTTTCCTGTTGTGGGTGATGTAAATATTGAATATTTGGAACGAAATTACAACCTTTAGAATTTTAAATTTTATCTCTTATATTATGCAACAATAATATACAGTTGACTGGAACAATGGTCTAAGGGACGAAAATCTATTCAATATAAATTTTAAAATGTTAGGCCGCGCTATTTATGTGGTGTCTCAATGTTATACCCTGGCGACTTAAGACAACTTTAACCATTAGTGACCTTTCGATTTGTATATAGCTTCGACATTGTCTATCCAATGCTATATATATATTTTTTGTACGATATCTACTTTTGGTTTCATCTTTTTTTGCAAAACCGGAAGTGCTGCATTGCAACATGTCTAAAAAGTCGGTCAGTGGCTCTAGAACTCGCATTTTTGGACCGATTTTCGTCGGGTTTGCATTTTTGAAAACTTGAAACAATTTCCAACAAGATAGCAGTTACAAAATTTCGAAATTCGAAAATTCATAGCACACATTTTTTTGCCGTATTTTGCACATTTTTGCAACTTTGCTATTTTTAGACCGATTGATCTGAAAATTTGGGTTGCCTTCAAGTGTCACGAATATGAAAACATTGGCAGAGTCAAAATTTTTGCTTCATTTCCGATGTCAACGTAAAACGGGTTTAAACTTCCGGTTGACCTACTTGTGCTGTAATTGATGTATCGCAACAAAATTTATGTCAATCCTAATTAAATTAGAAGACAAAAAAAACGAAGCAGAAAAAATCCCGGACCGGAAGTGAAACATCTTGAAATGTCACTTTTTTGTAAAACTCAAAATGGGGGCCTCCCTACGGTAAGAGCGATTTGTGTGATGTTTATATTTCTGGAAAGGTTAGTCGATTGCGATCAAAATGTTGGGAAATCGATTTTTGAATTTTGCTTTTGCTTTTTTGCAATATCCGGTTGAATTTTTTCGAAGTTTGGGGGCTTATTTCTCGTGACCTTGACCTTTGGTGACATGACCTTTAGTAGGTCAAAGGTCATTGACCTTGGCTATCAGTTGATACTTTGACCTTTGACCTCCGACGTCTACTTCCGGTTTTATAGCTGCCCCAAAAACAGCGAAATTCGCAACTTTGGACTGCTCTAGAGCGTGACCTAATTAATTTAGAGGGTTATTTTTTTCAGATTCTTAAAGTGCTTTTTGTCCTCTTTCCAACGATGTATAACAAAGGTTTTTACAATGAAAATTGAATTTTTTGATTTTGAAAATAAAAGTACATTTTGCCGTATTTTCGCTTGTTTGAAATATATGTGTGTATATCTCGTGATCTATTAGCTGTACAAGCTTCAAATTTTTACTGTGAATATACATTTTGAATATGATTAGATTCCCCTCCAAAAAAACGAGATGGGCGTGGCACATCCGGGGTGAACTTCAAATGTACCATTTATATCGGTCAGCGAATTACGGCTGCAGTAAATAACGTTTTTCAAAAAAGTACATTGCATACATATATCTCATTACTTTGGCCAGTTTATCCCAAAAAATCAAATGTTTCTGCCTGTTTGTTGCAATTTTGCGGACATTTGCAAAAAATCAGTTTTTTTTTTTAGTTTGGGGGCTTATTTCTAGTTACTTTGACCTTTGGTGACCTTGACCTTTACAAGGTCATTGGTCACTGACTTAAGCTATCAGTTGACAATTTGGCATTAGACTTCTGACGTCTATTTCCGGTTTTATAGCTGCTCGAAAGCAGCAAAATTTGCAACGTTGGACTGCTCTAGAGCGTGACCTAATTAATTTAGAGGGTTATTTTTTTCACATTCCGAAGGCGCCTTTTGTCCTCTTTCCAGCGATGCACAACAAAAGTTTTTAAAATGAAAATTTAATTTTTGGACTTTTAAAATTAAAGTACATTTTGCTATTTTGAAACGTATTTGTGTATATCTCGTGATCTATTAGATGTACAAGCTTCAAATTTGAACCATGAATATACATTTTGTATGAGATTAGATTTACGCAAAAGTAAATTAGATGGGCGTGGCACATACGGGTAAACTTCCAATTTACCAGTTATATCGGTCAGCGCTTTACATCTGTAGGAAATAACGTTTTTCCAAAAAATTCTTTGCACACAGATACCTCGTTGCTTTGGCCAGTTTCTCCCAGAAAATCAGATGTTTCGGCCTGTTGCAATTTTGCAACGTTAGCAAAGTCCCACTCTGTGGCACGTGGGACAGTTTGTTTTCGGTTTGTCAATTCTTTTTTTTGCGTGGCAAATAAAATTTGTCACGCTTTGTTTTCGTTCGGATTATTTTTTTTTTTTTTTCATCGAACGCACTGCTTTGTTTTTCGAAATGTTTTTTTTTTTTTTTTTTTTTTTTTTTTTTTTTTTTTTTTTTTTCGAATTCTGGTCAGAGCGCCCAGCCAAAACTACGCATTGCCACGCACATTCTTGTTAACATTTCTCCCGAAAATGCGCGGCGGAGACTAAATTTGATGAATCTATTTTGACGCCATTTTGACCTACAGGAAATGACGTAGCGCCCGTCTACAGTTTTTCTTTGTTTTTCAATTTGCGGCTTTATTTTTGATCCGATTTTGATCGGGTTTTTTTTAGGTAACTACATTGAATTTAGTTTTAAAAGATAGCAATTTAAGAATTATACATTTCCCAACTTTGTCGCTGACATTTTGAATTTGAAATTTTTTGCATTTTCTAACTTCTACAGTTTTATTTCGATCGATCTGAAAACTTACAGATATATAGACATTTGGATTGCGAAGTATAATTATTTTTCAAAATTACGATATCACTTCCGGTTTTGATGTTATTTGCTTTTTAAAGTTGAACTTTGCACTTCCGGAATAATGAAGATATTTGAAAAATTTCTTTTGCAATTAGCTACAATTGTCTATTGAATAATGCTAAATTAAGAAAATTCGAACCGGAAGTAACGGATCTTCCGCCATCTTGATACGACTAAATTTTGTAAAACTGAAATAAGTTCTCAGGGATATGTCTAATTTGCATAATTTTAGATTTTCTAGAAACATCAATTGATTACGCAAAAAGTATGGGAAGGAATTTTTGAATTTCGATTTTGTTTTTCTTTTATTTCCGGTTGAATTTTTTCAGTAATTGTCAAAACTTTAACCGGTCATATTTCGCAACCTTGACCTTTGATGACCTTTTGACCTGAACAAAAGTTATTGCCCTTCATTATATCTGCCCAATGGTATCTCCACTTTTGTTGTCCGATGTTTACTTCCGGTTTTGCAGCCAATTGAAAATCACGAATTTTAACTTCCAAGAGCTCTATCACGTGACCCTATTTACATAGGACAGAATTTCTTACATATTCCTTTTACGCTTAATCTCATCTTTCTATTAATATATCACACTTGGTACTTTAATCAAAATTGCGCGTTTAAAAATTTCAAAATTTTGTAATTTCTTCTATACTAACTGTGCGTGTTTTTCTTTAAATCAAAATAGGGTCTCGGGGGATGATTCGATTTGTGTTATTTTGATGTATATAGAATCTATAACCGATTGCCGAAATATATATGGAAACCGATTTTTGAATTTTGATTTTGATTTTGATTTTTTAACGATTAAAATTTTTAAAAACTTTGAAGGGTCGTATATTGTGACGTTGACCTTTGACGAATTTTTGACCTGTACAAATATGATAGCTCTCGAGAAGTTCTATCCAATGATATATTAAGCTTTATTGTAAGATGTATACTTTCCGCTTTTATCGCCATTTGAAATTTGCGAATTTTCTCTATAAAACAATCTGTTTAATGTGTTGCATTTGGGCGACCCACAAGATATAAGTTTCAGCGATCTGAAATTATTTTTTAGTTTAATCGTTGTACATCTAGTTAAAATGATTCAAAGTTGTTATATATGTTTTTCCTGTTGTGGGTGATGTAAATATTGAATATTTGGAACGAAATTACAACCTTTAGAATTTTAAATTTTATCTCTTATATTATGCAACAATAATATACAGTTGACTGGAATAATGGTCTAAGGGACGAAACTCTATTCAATATAAATTTTAAAATGTTAGGCCGCGCTATTTATGTGGTGTCTCAATGTTATACCCTGGCGACTTAAGACAACTTTAACCATTAGTGACCTTTCGATTTGTATATAGCTTCGACATTGTCTATCCAATGCTATATATATTTTTTGTACGATATTTTACTTTTGGTTTCATCGCCATCCGAAAATTGCGAATTTAATATATAAAACAATCTACATTGTATTGGGTATTATTCTCTACGTTTGGGCGATTTACAAATATGAGTTTCGGCGATCCGGATTTCTTTTTTAGATTAAACGACCCTCTATCCATTTTTTATTATGATTTTAACTTATTATCTATCTTAATTGATGATGAGGGCTATGGATGGGGAGGGGCAAAGAGGGGAACGGGGGGAAATGGGGTATGGGAGCGTTTGTTATGAAATCAAAATCCGTTTCTGATGCACATTTTTTTATTTTAATAAACCCTTTTTGTCTTCTGCTTAACGAACGAATCCCTGGATGAAACGCACTGCTTCAGTGCCGTTAGGCGTACGGCTCTAGTTTTTTACGTATTTCGACTTTGTCGAAAACGTATTGTAATCGTTCGGATTATTTTATTTTTTTTTTTTTTTTTTTTTTTGTAATTCTTGGATGAGTTTGCAGACAAACTGGTAAAAGGTGCAGAAATTCTAAATCTACAGTTGATCTTAGAATGATTTCTATTATCAAATAAAACAAAACCGGAAGTTCTATCTCTGACAGGAAGTGAGAACCGGAAGTTCAGGTTTTTTTGCTTTAGCAAGTTTATTTTCAGTTCGATTTTGACCGGATTTTCAGATTTGAAAACTTCAATGTATTTGTCAACTAACAATTATAGGTTTTATGCAATTAGGTTAAATATTTTACCCACGATTTGCAATTTAATATTCAAGGGTCATCGGCAAAAATTTCAGACCGTGATTTCTCCTTTAATATAAATGGTAAAATTTTGAAACTTTACCAGTTGATAGGCGATATGTTTATAATTTTTAAAAAAATGTGAAAAAAAAATTCCACTTCCGGTTAAGCCTCAAATGACGTAATTACGTAACTTCCGGTCTATAACTGCTAGGTGAAAAGTGAAAACTGTTTTATAAATAACTTGTCAATAGTAATTGATTTGACCTAAATAATTAGGTCAAGCTGCCATATCGGCCGCCATTTTGAATTTTCGTTACAATTCTTAAATCCGAAATTCAGACACTACTGATAGACCGATTTTGATGAAATTTAGCACATAGATACAATGGATCATTATCTACCTTTTCTTGGAGACCGATTTTCAAATTTCGTATTTTCTTTCGAATTATTTAAATTTCGATTTTTTCAAAATTAGGTCACTTTAACGGGTACGGAAGGTGTGACCCACTTAATCTATGACCTTGAAAATTAGGTCAAATAATATTCAATATATTGTCTACGAGTAGATATTTTTTAATTTGGCTTACTTAAAAAATTCATAGAGATAAGTGTACTTAAATACAGCAAAAATTGATAATTTTCATATTTTCGCCATCATTAACCGTTACGGAAGGTGTGACCTAATTATTTTATGACTTTGAAAACTAGGTCAAATGATATTCAATATATTGTCTAGATGTAGGTAATTGCAACTTTAGCCTATATAATATTTTAAGGCTCTCGAAATACGTTCATAATTGTAAGCAATTCTAGTTTTTTTTTTTTTTTTTTTTTTTTTTGGGAAGCTCGCTAGCCCAAACGGAAAAAGATAGACTATTTCTGTTTTCACCAATGGTCTTTATATGGGCTGGAATCAAAATTGAATGTCTAACATGAAATTTTCGCTAACCCGAAAGTGGCTAATTGCATAATATGCAAATAAGATTCAAGCTAGCTCGGGCCCTAATAGTCGCATCGGTCTGAAATTTACAGGATATAGATACATAGGCAGCGCAATTAAAACAACATCATCAAAATTTTTTGATCACTTCCGGTTTGGGCGTGGAGACTTCCGGTTTTTTCGTCTCATGTCGGGCGACCCTGCTTCCCATGTAATTCAAGATTCTAAACAAAAACAGTATATTTTAGCTATACTAAATGATTTTAATCCCCTGAGATGCAGAAAAATTATATTGAATGTTGCGCATGCGCAGTTTTCAAAAATAGCAAATTTTCTTAAAAATTTAATTAGTCCGCCAATTATTAACCGATTTTTCTGATTTTGGTGTCTATCGAAACCTTGATATTTTATCTAAAAAATGTTGGGAACAGAATTTTGATTTTCGAATTTGAATTTTTTTTATGCCCGTTCGAATTTTTCGAAAATTTAAAACTCTATATCTCGTGACCTTGACCTTCAATGACCTTGACATTTGAGATGTAGAATGTCCTTGACCTCAGCTGTCTATAGATGTGCTGATATTGCATGACAAATATTAACTTCCGGTTTTATAGCCCACCGAAATCTGACTATTTTGCAATTTTGGACGGTTATGTTACACTTTCGGGCTCTAATGTTCGGATCGATCTGAAATTTACAGGATATAGATAGATACGCAACACAATTAAAAATATATCATCAAAATTTTTTGATCACTTTCGGTTTGGGCGTGGGGACTTCCGGTTTTTTTATCTCATTTCAGGCGACCCTACATCCCGTGTAATTCAAGAATGTAAGCAAAAACAGTATATATTAGCTATACAAAATAATTTGCATCCCTCGAGAAGAAAAAAATTCCAATTGCTAGTTCCGCATGCGCCATTTTTCCGAGAATGGCAAATTTTCTTTAAAATTTAATTAGTCCGTCATTTATTATCCGATTTGTATGATTTTGGTATCTATCAAAACCTTGCTCCCTTATCTAAAGGATGTTTGAAACAGAATTTTGATTTTCGAACATAAATTTATTTTATGCCCGTTTGAATTTTTTGAAAATTTGAAATTCTATATCTTGTGACCTTCACCTTCAATGACCTTGAAATTTTCCATATAGAATGGCCTTGACCTCAGCTGTCTATAGATATGACAATATTGAATGAAAAATATCAACTTCTGGGTTTTATAGCCAACCGAATTCTGACATTTTTGAAACTTTGAACGGCAATATTACATTTCCTTATGAACACATTGACTTGAGATTTTCTGTTTTATAATAGCCTCAAAACTCTTCAATAAAGGATATATGCCAAAAGTGCAGAAGCATATTTTAAAAAAGCAAAATTAAATTTTACAACTCCAGTACTAACATAAAATATATTCATCCCACATCAATGTGGTATACATCATTGGACTTAAATTGTCTCTTAAATGATATGCGACATGGTCGTTTTACCATGAAAATTTAAGCATTAATTTTAGATAAATTAACAAAATAAATACCAATTTTGGGTTTTTTATTTCATAAAATCTGTTTCAAATTGATCAGTCAGGGTGTTAAAGGCTGTTATATAACATGTCAGTAAAACTGGTGGTTTAAATTTTCACACCTACTTGTCAAATCACTGAGCTGGGGAACAAATTAATCTGATTATGTAATTTCTTAAAATATTTCCATTCAAATTCAAAACATGCATCAAGTTAAAGAAGTAAATTCGCTTGTCATTGATCAGTTCGAATTTTGTTCGTATCTTAAATAGAAATGATTTTATAAAAAAAAATGTCAAATACAGGCATGTGAAGAGTAGCAGACATATAAGTCTTATAAAACACAGATGAACTATTGACCACTTTAGTCACGGTTCAACGCACACAGGTGGCCAAAGAGTAAATTAATCTAATGATATAATCTGATAACCCTAATAAAATTTATTTTTTTGTAAAATTTTTGCATACAAATTCAAAAAATATCTCTTTATAAAGCTGTGAATAAGCAAATTATCACATAGCTTGAATTTTCTCTCTATGTTAATTACAACCAAAGTTACAAAATAATGTTTAAATTTGAATATAGAGAGTTTAAATTTCATGACAAATTGTCATCTTACTACCTACTTAAAATTTGGTTTGGAATTTATGTAAATTTCCTACCGAAATCTTAGACATGTACAAAAATCTAATAAGGAACTGATAGTAGAAACTTATAGTAGAAAAAATTGCCTATATAGCGGAAGGTTTACGCTTACAATTGTAGGCTGAAAAGTACCGGAATTGAAAGCTAGCAGGTGAGAAGTTTCAAAATGTTCGAAATCCATGGGATAACGCATAGTTGCCACGCTCGGAGCTGTTCACAGTTCTAGTTGTGGGACTTTGCTACCGCAAAGTCCCAGTTTGTTTTCGAAATGTCTTTTTTGTGGGACTTTGCTTTCAGCAAAGTCCCAGTTTGTTTTCGAAATGTCTCTTTTTTTTTTTTTTTTTTTTTTTTTTTTTTTCGATTTTTCCACACCTTCCTGCTCTTAAACTACAGTAGTTGCAGCAACCATTCAACTTTCCTAGACCTTCTGTAGTGGCAAAAAAGTTAATGAATATAAATTGGAACATTTTTGCAAAACCAGAAGTGCAACAGTGCAACATTTGCAAAAAACAGTTTTTCGGCTCTAGAAGGCGCAATTTTGACCCGATTTTGATCGGGTTTTCATTTTCAGAATCTACATACAATATCCAATAGGAAAGCAGTTAAAAAAAATCGAATTTCGAAAATTCGTAGCAGACAATCTTTTGCCGTATTTTCGAATTTTTTTACCATTTTTAAAATTTCTGTCCGATTAAGTTCCAATTTTAGGTGCTAAGAGAGACTATAAATCTAAACAAAATGACATTGTCAAATATTTTGCGTCACTTCCGGTTTACGCTCAAAAAGGGTTCAAAGTTGAACTCTCTGATTTTCGGTCTACTTCCGGTCTAATTGTCACGGGTCATTGAAACTTGTGTTGAACAATATCTTTTTAAAAAAACTGGCCGATTTAAAAAAAAAATCCAGACCGGAAGTAATACTTTGGCCGCCATCTTGAAATTCACTTTTTTGTAAAACTCAAAATGGGGCCTCTACGGTAAGAGCGATTTGCGTGATGTTTATACTTCTGGAAAGCTTAGTTGATTGCGAAAAAAATTATGGTAACCGATTTTTGAATTTCACTTTTGCAATTTTGCAACATCCGGTTGAATTCTTTCGAAGTTTGGGGGCTTATTTCTCGTGACCTTGACCTTTGACGACCTTGACCTTTAGTAGGTCAAAGGTCATTGACCTTGGCTATCATTTGATACTTTGACCTTTGACCTCCGAAGTCTACTTCCGGTTTTATAGCTTCCCGAAAACAGCAAAATTCGCAAATTTGGGTAGCTCTAGAGCGTGACCTAATTAATTTAGAGTATTATTTTTTTCAGATTCTTAAGGTGCTTTTTGTCCTCTATCCAACGATATATAACAAAAGTTTGTAAAATGAAAATTGAAGTTTTTGATTTTTGCAAAGAAAAGTACATTTTGCCGTATTTTCGCTTGTTTGAAATATATGTGTGTATATCTCGTGATCTATTAGCTGTACAAGCTTCAAATTTTTACTGTGAATATACATTTTGAATATGATTAGATTCCCCTCCAAAAAAACGAGATGGGCGTGGCACATCCGGGTGAACTTCAAATTTACCATTTATATCGGTCACCGAATTACGGCTGCAGTAAATAACGTTTTTCAAAAAAGTACCTTGCATACATATACATGTATCTCATTACTTTGGCCAGGTTATCCCAAAAAAACAAATGTTTCTGCCTGTTTGTTGCAATTTTGCGACCTTTACAAGGTCATTGGTCACTGACTTTAGCTATCAGTTGACAATTTGGCATTAGACTTCTGACGTCTATTTCCGGTTTTATAGCTGCTCGAAAGCAGCAAAATTCACAACTTTGGACTGCTCTAGAGCGTGACGTAATTAATTTAGAGGTTTATTATTTTCAGATTCTTAAGGGGCTTTTTGTCCACTTTCCAGCAATGTATAAGAAAAGTTTTTAAAATCAAAATTTAATTTTTGCACTTTTAAAATTAAAGTACATTTTGCCTTTTTGAAATGTATTTGTGCATATCTCGTGATTTTTTAAATGTACAAGCTTCAATTTTGTACCTTGAATATATATTTTGAATGTTATTAGATTTACGCAAAAAAAAATGAGATGGGCGTGGCACATCCGGGTAAACATTTAGCATTTATATAGGTCAGCGAATTACGTCAGTAGGAAATAACGTTTTTCCAAAAAATTCTTTGCACACAGATACCTCGTTGCTTTGGCCAGACGCTCCCAGAAAATCAGATGTTTCGGCCTGTCTGTTGCAATTTGGCAACGTTAGCAAAGTCCCACTCTGTGCCACGTGTGGCTCTAGTTTGTCCCAGTTTGTTTTCGGTTTGTCAATTCTTTTTGCGTGGCAAATAAAATTTGTCACGCTTTGTTTTCGTTCGGATTATTTTTTTTTTTTTTTTTTTTTTTTTTTTTTTTTTTTTGGGAAGCTCGCTAGCCCAAACGGAAAAAGATAGACTATTTTTGTTTTCACCAATGGTTTTTATATGGGCTGGAATCAAAAATGAATATCTAACATAATATTTTCGCTAACCCGAAAGTGGCTAATTGCATAATATGCAAATAAGATTTCAAGCTAGCTCGGGCCCTAATAGTCGGATCGGTCTGAAATTTACAGGATATAGATAGATAGGCAGCGCAATTAAGACTACATCATCAAAATTTTTTGATCACTTCCGGTTTGGGCGTGGGGACTTCCGGTTTTTTCGTCTCATGTCGGGCGACCCTGCTTCCCATGTAATTCAAGAATCTAAACAAAAACAGTATATTTAAGCTATACTAAATTATTTTAATCCCCTGAGATGAAGAAAAATTAAATTGAATGTTGCGCATGCGCAGTTTTCAAAAATGGCAAATTTTCTTAAAAATTTAATAAGTCCGCCAATTATTGACCGATTTTTATGATTTTGGTGTCTATCAAAACCTTGATACTTTATCTAAAAAATGTTGGGAACAGAATTTTGATTTTCGAATTTGAATTTTTTTTATGCCCATTCGAATTTTTCAAAAATTTAAAACTTTATATCTCGTGACCTTGACCTTCAATGACCTTGACATTTGAGATGTAGAATGTCCTTGACCTCACCTGTCTATAGATGTGCTGATATTGCATGACAAATATTAACTTCCGGTTTTATAGCCCACAGAAATCTGATTATTTTGCAATTTTGGACGGTTATATTACACTTTCGGGCTCTAATGTTCGGATCGATCTGAAATTTACAGGATATAGATAAATACGCAACACAATTAAAAATATATCATCAAAATTTTTTGATCACTTCCGGTTTGGGCGTGGGGACTTCCGGTTTTTTATCTCATTTCAGGCGACCCTACATCCCGTGTAATTCAAGAATGTAAGCAAAAACAGTATATATATTAGCTATACAAAATAATTTGTATCCCCCGAGAAGAAAAAAATTCCAATTGCTAGTTGCGCATGCGCCATTTTTCCGAGAATGGCAAATTTTCTTTAAAATTTAATTAGTCCGTCATTTATTATTTATGCCCGTTTGAATTTTTTAAAAATTTGAAATTCTAAATCTTGTGACCTTCACCTTCAATGACCTTGAAATTTTCCATATAGAATGGCCTTGACATCAGCTGTCTATAGATCTAACAATATTGTTACGCTTGTTCCACAATTGGAGGCTGAAAAGTACCGGAATTGAAAGCTAGCAGGTTAGAAGTTTCAAAATGTTCGAAATCCATGGGATAACGCATAGTTGCCACGCTCGGAGCTGTTCACAGTTCTAGTTTTTTTTTTTTTTTTTTTTTTTTTTCGAAATTTACACAGGGCACACAGCCTAGGCTGCTATAGTTGCAGCACTTTCGCAACTTCTCTACACCTTCTGTCGTGGCGACGTTTCTATTAAATATAAATTGGAACATTTTTGCAAAACCGGAAGTGCTGCATTGCAACATACCTGAAAAGTCGGTCAGTGGCTCTAGAAGTCGCAATTTTCAATCGATTTTCGTCGGGTTTGCATTTTTGGAAACTTGAAATAATTTCCAATAAGATAGCAATTTCAAAATCTCAAAATTCGAAAATTCGTAGCACACATTTTTTTGCCGTATTTTGCACATTTTTGCAACTTTGCTATTTTAAGACCGATTTATCTAAAAAAAATTGAGTGTATGTAGCCCATGGAATGATTTCCAAAAAGTAGGTCAAAATTTTTGCGTCACTTCCAGTTTTTGCGAAAAATAGAGTTTTACGTCCGGTTGAATAACTTCCGGTTTTATTAATGTATGAGATTCAAACTTGTATCATCGGGTAGCCATTAGCCATACAAAAAAGCGAAGAAAATAAAATCAAGGCCGCATGCGCAACTTTCGCCGCCATTTTGATTTTTCTGAAATTGCGCGAATTTAATTCAGACATTATGGCTTATCCGATTGAGATGATTTTGGTGTCAAATGAAAGAACATAAAAATTGCAAAAAAACATTGGAAGTCGATTTTTGAATTTCGCTTTTGCATTTTTGCAACATCCGGTTGAATTTTTTCAAAGTTTGGGGGCTTATTTCTCGTGACCTTGACCTTTGGTGACCATGACCTTTAGTAGGTCAAATGTGATTGACCTTGGCTATCAGTTGATTCTGTGACCTTTGACCTCCGACGTCTACTTCCGGTTTTATGGCTGCCCAAAAACAGCGAAATTCGCAACTTTGGACTGCTCTAGAGCGTGACCTAAATAATTTAGAGTGTTATTTTTTTCAGATTCTTAAAGTGCTTTTTGTCCTCTTTCCAACGATGTATAACAAAGGTTTTTAAAATGAAAATTGAATTTTTTGATTTTGAAAATAAAAGTACATTTTGCCGTATTGACGTTTTTTAGAAATGTATGTGTGTATATCTCGTGATCTATTAGATGTACATGTTTCAAATTTGTAACGTGAATATACATTTTGAAAGTGATTACAGTCATATAAAAAAAATGAGATGGGCGTGGCACATCCGGGTAAAATTCCATTTTACCATTTATATAGGTCAGCGAATTAAGGCTGTAGGAAATAATGTTTTAAAAAAAAAGTACCTTGCACACAGATACCTAATTGCTTTGGCCAGTGGATCCCGAAAAATCAGATGCTTCGGCCTGTTTGTTGCAATTTGCAACGCTAGCAAAAAGTATCAGTTATTTTTCGAGTTGTGGGGCTTCTTTCTCGTGACCTTGACCTTTGGTGACCTTGACCTTTACAAGGTCATAGGTCACGGACTTTGGCTTTCAGTTGACAAATTGATATTTTACCTTCGACGTCTACTTCCGGTTTTATATCTGCCCGAAATCAGCAAAATATACAACTTTGGACTGCTCTAGAGCGTGACCTAATTATTTTAGAGGGTTATTTTTTTCAGATTCTTAAGGCGCTTTTTGTCCACTTTCCAGCGATGTATAACAAAAATTTTGAAAATAAAAATTTAATTTTTGCACTTTTAAAATTAAAGTACATTTTGTTTTTTTGAAATGTATTTGTGTATATCTCGTGATCTATTAGTTGTACAAGCTTCAAATTTGTACCGCGAATATATATTTCAAATGTGATTAGATTTACGCCAAAATAAATGAGATGGGCGTGGCACTTCCGGGTAAACTTCCAATTCTTCACTTATATCGGTCAGCGCTTTACATCTGTAGGAAAAACGTTTTTCAAAAAAGTACTTTGCACACAGATACCTCGTTGCTTTGGCCAGATTCTCCCAGAAAATCAAATGTTTCGGGCTGTTTGTTGAAATTTTGCAACGTTAGCAAAGTCCCACTCTGTGCCACGTGTGTTTTCGGTTTGTCTTTTTTTTTTTTTTGCAGTGCGTTCATCGAACGCACTGCTTTGTTTTCGAAATTTTTTTTTTTTTTTTTTTTTTTTTTTTTCGAATTCTGGTCAGAGCGCCCAGCCAAAACTACGCATGCCACGCACATTCTGTTAACATTTCTCCCGAAAATGCCGCGAGACTAAATTTGATGAATCTATTTTGACGCCATTTTGACCTACAGGAAATGACGTAGCGCCGTCTACAGTTTTTCTTTGTTTTTCAATTTGCGGCTTTATTTTTGATCCGATTTTGATCGTTTTTTTTTAGGTAACTACATTGAATTTAGTTTTAAAAGATAGCAATTTAAGAATTATACATTTCCCAACTTTGTCGCTGACATTTTGAATTTGAAATTTTTTGCATTTTCTAACTTCTACAGTTTTATTTCGATCGATCTGAAAACTTACAGATATATAGACATTTGGATTGCGAAGTATAATTATTTTTCAAAATTACGATATCACTTCCGGTTTTGATGTTATTTGCTTTTAAAGTTGAACTTTGCACTTCCGGAATAATGAAGATATTTGAAAAATTTCTTTTGCAATTAGCTACAATTGTCTATTGAATAATGCTAAATTAAGAAAATTCGAACCGGAAGTAACAGATCTTCCGCCATATTGATACGACTAAATTTTGTAAAACTGAAATAAGTTCTCAGGGATATGTCTAATTTGCATAATTTTAGATTTTCTAGAAACATCAATTGATTACGCAAAAAAGTATGGGAAGGAATATTTGAATTTCGATTTTGTTTTTCTTTTATTTCCGGTTGAATTTTTTCAGTAATTGTCAAAACTTTAACCGGTCATATTTCGCAACCTTGACCTTTGATGACCTTTTGACCTGAACAAAAGTTATTGCCCTTCATTGCGAAAAAAACATTGGGAGCCGATTTTTGAATTTCGCTTTTGCATTTTTGCAACATCCGGTTGAATTTTTTCGAAGTTTGGGGGCTTATTTCTCGTGACCTTGACCTTTGGTGACCGTGACCTTTAGTAGGTCAAAGGTCATTGACCTTGGCTATCAGTTGATACTTTGACCTTTGACCTCCGACGTCTACTTCCGGTTTTATAGCTGCGCGAAAACAGCAAAATTCGCAACTTTGGGTAGCTCTAGAGCGTGACCTAATAAATTTAGAGGGTTATTTTTTCCAGATTCTAAATGCGATTTTTGTCCTCTTTCCAATGATATATAACAAAGGTTTGTAAAATGAAAATTGAAGTTTTTGATTTTTGAACATAACAGTACATTTTGCTGTATTTACGTTTGTTTGAAATGTATGTGTGTATATCTCGTGATCAATTAAATGTACAAACTTCAAATTTGTACCGTGAATAAATATTTTGAATGTGATTAGATTCACGCTAAAAAAAATGGGATGGGCGTGGCACATCCGGGTAAATTTCGAATTTACGCTTTTCATAGGTCCGCGAATTACGTCTGTAGGAAAAAGTGTTTTCTTTAAAAAGTACTTTGCACCCCATTGCTTTGGTCAGTTCATCCGAAAAAATCAGATGATTCGGACTGTTTGTTGCAATTTCTCGACAATAGCAAACCGGTTGATTTTTTTCTAATTTTGGAAGCTTATTTCTCATGACCTTGACCATTGGTGACCTTGACCTTTAGTAGGTCAAAGGTCATTGACCTTGTCTATCATTTAATACTTTGACATTTGACCTCCGACGTCAACTTCCGGTTTTATAGCTGCCCGAAAACAGCAAAATTCACAACTCTGGACTGCTCTAGAGCGTGACCTAATTAATTTAGAGGGTTATTTTTTCAGATTCTTAAGGCGCTTTTTGTCCAATTTCCAGCAATGAATAACAAAAGTTTTTAAAATGAAAATTTAATTTTTGCACTTTTAAAATTAAAGTACATTTTGCTTTTTTGAAATGTATTTGTGGATATCTCGTGATCTATTAGACGTTCAAGCTTCAAATTTGTACCGTTAATATACATTTCAAATGTGATTAGATTTACGCCAAAATAAATGAGATGGGCGTGGCACATCCGGGTAAACTTACAATTTTTCATTTATATCGGTCAGCGCTATACGTCTGTAGGAAATAACGTTTTTCAAAAAGGTACTTTGCACACAGATACCCTGTTGCTTTGGCCAGTTTCTTCAAGAAAATCAGATGTTTCGGCCTGTTTGTTGCAATTTGGCAACGTTAGCAAAGTCCCGCTCTGTGCCACGTGTGGCTCTAGTTGTGGGACTTTGCTACCGCAAAGTCCCAGTTTGTTTTCGAAATGTCTCTTTTTTTTTTTTTTTTTTTGCAGTGCGTTCATCGAACGCACTGCTTTGTTTTCGAAATGTTTTTTTTTTTTTTTTTTTTTCGAAATTTACACAGGGCACACAGCCTAGGCTGCAATAGTTGCAGCAATTTCACAACTTCTCTAGACCATCTGTTGCGGCGACGTTTCTATTAAATATAAATTGGAACATTTTTGCAAAACCGGAAGTGCTGCATTGCAACATGTCTAAAAAGTCGGTCAGTGGCTCTAGAACTCGCATTTTTGGACCGATTTTCGTCGGGTTTGCATTTTTGAAAACTTGAAACAATTTCCAACAAGATAGCAATTTCAAAATTTCAAAATTCGAAAATTCGTAGCACACATATTTTTGCCGTATTTTGCACATTTTTGCAACTTTGTTATTTAAAGACCGATTAATCTTAAAAAATTGAGTATATGTAGCCCATAGAATGATTTCCAAAAAGTAGGTCAAAATTTTTGCGTCACTTCCGGTTTTTGCGAAAAATAGAGTTTTACGTCCGATTGAATAACTTCCGGTTTTATTAATGTATGAGATTCAAACTTGTATCATCGGGTAGCCATTAGCCATACAAAATAGCGAAGAAAATAAAATCAAGGCCGCATGCGCAACTTTTGCCGCCATTTTGATTTTTCTGAAATTGAGCGAATTTAATTCAGACATTATGGCTTATCCGATTGAGATGATTTTGGTGTCAAATGAAAGAACATAAAAATTGCAAAAAAACATTGGAAGTCGATTTTTGAATTTCGCTTTTGCATTTTTGCAACATCCGGTTGAATTTTTTCAAAGTTTGGGGGCTTATTTCTCGTGACCTTGACCTTTGGTGACCATGACCTTTAGCAGGTCAAAGGTCATTGACCTTGGCTATCAGTTGATACTTTGACCTTTGACCTCCGACGTCTACTTCCGGTTTTATAGCTGCCCAAAAACAGCAAAATTCGCAACTTTGAACTGCTCTAGAGCGTGACCTAATTAATTTAGAGTGTTATTTTTTTCAGATTCTTAAAGTGCTTTTTGTCCTCTTTCCAACGATGTACAACAAAAGTTTTTAAAATGAAAATTGAAGTTTTTGATTTTTGAAAATTTGAGTATATTTTGCCGTATTTACGTTTGCTTGAAATGTATGTATGTATATCTCGTGATCTATTAGATGTACAAACTTCAAATTTGTACCGTGAATATTCATTTTGAATGTGATTTGATTTATATAAAAAAAAATGAGATGGACGTGGCATATCCGTGTAAAATTCCGATTTACCATTTATATGGGTCAGCGAATTACGGCTGCAGTAAATAGCCTTTTTTTAAAAAGTACTTTGCACACAGATACCTCATTGCTTTGGCCAGTTTATTCCAGAAAATCAGATAATTCGGCCTGTTTGTTGCAATTTTTCGAAAATAGGAAACCAGTTAATATTTTTTTTCTAATTTTGGAAGCTTATTTCTCGTGACCTTGACCCTTGGTGACCTTGAACTTTAGTAGGTCAAAGGTCATTGACCGTGTCTATCATTTAATACTTTGACATTTGACCTCCGACGTCCACTTCCGGTTTTATAGCTGCCTGAAAACAGCAAAATTCACAACTTTGGACTGCTCTAGAGCGTGACCTAATTAATTTATAGGTTTATTATTTTCAGATTCTTAAGGGGCTTTTTGTCCACTTTCCAGCAATGTATAACAAAAGTTTTTAAAATTAAAATTTAATTTTTGCACTTTTAAAATTAAAGTACATTTTGCCTTTTTGAAATGTATTTGTGCATATTTCGTGATCTTTTAAATGTACAAGCTTCAAATTTGTACCGTGAATATATATTTTGAATGTTATTAGATTTACGCAAAAAACAAATGAGATGGGCGTGGCACATCCGGGTAAACTTTCAATTTAGCATTTATATAGGTCAGCGAATTACGTCAATAGGAAATAACGTTTTTCCAAAAAAATCTTTGCACACAGATACCTCGTTGCTTTGGCCATATGCTCCCAGAAAATCTGATGTTTCGGCCTGTCTGTTGCAATTTTGCAACGTTAGCAAAGTCCCACTCTGTGCCACGTGTGGCTCTAGTTTTTTTTTTTTCGAAATTTACACAGGGCACACAGCCTAGGCTGCAATAGTTGCAGCTATTTCACAACTTCTCTACACCTTCTGTTGTGGCGAAGTTTCTATTAAATATAAATTGGAACATTTTTGCAAAACCGGAAGTACTGCATTGCAACATGTCTAAAAAGTCGGTCAGTGGCTCTAGAACTCGCATTTTTGGACCGATTTTCGTCGGGTTTGCATTTTTGAAAACTTGAAACAATTTCCAACAAGATAGCAGTTACAAAATTTCGAAATTCGAAAATTCATAGCACACATTTTTTTGCCGTATTTTGCACATTTTTGCAACTTTGCTATTTTTAGACCGATTGATCTGAAAATTTGGGTGCCTTCAAGTGTCACGAATATGAAAACATTGGCAGAGTCAAAATTTTTGCTTCATTTCCGATGTCAACGTAAAACGGGTTTAAACTTCCGGTTAACCTACTTGTGCTGTAATTGATGTATCGCAACAAAATTTATGTCAATCCTAATTAAATTAGAAGACAAAAAAACTAAACAGAAAAAATCCGGACCGGAAGTGAAACATTGGCCGCCATCTTGAAATGTCACTTTTTTGTAAAACTCAAAATGGGGCCTCTACGGTAAGAGCGATTTGTGTGATGTTTATATTTCTGGAAAGGTTAGTCGATTGCAATCAAAATGTTGGAAATCGATTTTTGAATTTTGCTTTTGCTTTTTTGCAACATCCGGTTGAATTTTTTCGAAGTTTAGGGGCTTATTTCTCGTGACCTTGACCTTTGGTGACCATGACCTTTAGTAGGTCAAAGGTCATTGACCTTGGCTATCAGTTGATACTTTGAACTTTGACCTCCGACGTCTACTTCCGGTTTTATAGCTGCCCGAAAACAGCAAAATTCGCAAATTTGGGCTGCTCTAGAGCGTGACCTAATTAATTTAGAGTGTTAATTTTTTCAGATTCTTAGATTGTTTTTTGTCCTCTTTCCAACGATATATAACAAAAGTTTGTAAAATGAAAATTGAATTTTTTGATTTTTGCAAAGAAAAGTACATTTTGCCGTATTTTCGCTTCCTTGAAATGTATGTGTGTATATCTCGTGATCTATTAGCTGTACAAGCTTCAAATTTTTACTGTGAATATACATTTTGAATATGATTAGATTCCCCTCCAAAAAAACGAGATGGGCGTGGCACATCCGGGTGAACTTCAAATTTACCATTTATATCGGTCAGCGAATTACGGCTGCAGTAAATAACGTTTCTCAAAAAAGTACCTTGCATACATATATCTCATTACTTTGGCCAGTTTATCCCAAAAAATAAAATGTTTTGCGACATTTGCAAAAAATCAGTTTTTTTTTAGTTTGGGGGCTTATTTCTAGTGACTTTGACCTTTGGTGACCTTGACCTTTACAAGGTCATTGGTCACTGACTTTAGCTATCAGTTGACAATTTGGCATTAGACTTAAATGAAAATTTAATTTTTGGACTTTTAAAATTAAAGTACATTTTGCTTTTTTGAAACGTATTTGTGTATATCTCGTGATCTATTAGATGTACAAGCTTCAAATTTGTACCAACAGTGCAACATTTGCAAAAAACAGTTTTTCGGCTCTAGAAGGCGCAATTTTGACCCGATTTTCATCGGGTTTTCATTTTCAGAATCTACATACAATATCCAATAGGATAGCAGGATACCTTTAGTAGGTCAAAGGTCATTGACCTTGGCTATCATTTGATACTTTGACCTTTGACCTCCGAAGTCTACTTCCGGTTTTATAGCTTCCCGAAAACAGCAAAATTCGCAAATTTGGGTAGCTCTAGAGCGTGACCTAATTAATTTAGAGTATTATTTTTTTCAGATTCTTAAGGTGCTTTTTGTCCTCTATCCAACGATATATAACAAAAGTTTGTAAAATGAAAATTGAAGTTTTTGATTTTTGCAAAGAAAAGTACATTTTGCCGTATTTTCGCATGTTTGAAATATATGTGTGTATATCTCGTGATCTATTAGCTGTACAAGCTTCAAATTTTTACTGTGAATATACATTTTAAATATGATTAGATTCCCCTCCAAAAAAACGAGATGGGCGTGGCACATCCGGGTGAACTTCAAATTTACCATTTATATCGGTCACCGAATTACGGCTGCAGTAAATAACGTTTTTCAAAAAAGTACCTTGCATACATATATCTCATTACTTTGGCCAGGTTATCCCAAAAAATCAAATGTTTCTGCCTGTTTGTTGCAATTTTGCGACATTTGCAAAAAATCAGTTTTTTTTTAGTTTGGGGGCTTATTTCTAGTGACTTTGACCTTTGTTGACAATTTGGCATTAGACTTCTGACGTCTATTTACGGTTTTATAGCTGCTCGAAAGCAGCAAAATTCACAACTTTGGACTGCTCTAGAGCGTGACGTAATTAATTTAGAGGTTTATTATTTTCAGATTCTTAAGGGGCTTTTTGTCCACTTTCCAGCAATGTATAAGAAAAGTTTTTAAAATGAAAATTTAATTTTTGTACTTTTAAAATTAAAGTACATTTTGCCTTTTTGAAATGTATTTGTGCATATCTCGTGATCTTTTAAATGTACAAGCTTCAATTTTGTACCTTGAATATATATATTGAATGTTATTAGATTTACGCAAAAAAAAATGGGCGTGGAACATCCGGGTAAACTTTCAATTTAGCATTTATATAGGTCAGCGAATTACGTCAGTAGGAAATAACGTTTTTCCAAAAAATTCTTTGCACACAGATACCTCGTTGCTTTGGCCATATGCTCCGAGAAAATCAGATGTTTCGGCCTGTCTGTTGCAATTTGGCAACGTTAGCAAAGTCCCACTCTGTGCCACGTGTGGTTCTAGTTGTGGGACTTTGCTACCGCAAAGTCCCAGTTTGTTTTCGAAATGTCTTTTTTGTGGGACTTTGCTTTCAGCAAAGTCCCAGTTTGTTTTCGAAATGTCTCTTTTTTTTTCTTTTTTTTTTTTTTTTTTTCGATTTTTCCACACCTTCCTGCTCTTAAACTACAGTAGTTGCAGCAACTATTCAACATTCCTAGACCTTCTGTAGTGGCAAAAAAGTTAATGAATATAAATTGGAACATTTTTGCAAAACCAGAAGTGCAACAGTGCAACATTTGCAAAAAACAGTTTTTCGGCTCTAGAAGGCGCAATTTTGGCCCGATTTTCATCGGGTTTTCATTTTGAGAATCTACATACAATATCCAATAGGATAGCAGTTAAAAAAATTCGAATTTCGAAAATTCGTAGCAGACAATCTTTTGCCGTATTTTCGAATTTTTTTACCATTTTTTAAATTTCTGTCCGATTAAGTTCCAATTTTAGGTGCTAAGAGAGACTTAAAATCTGAACAAAATGACATTGTCAAATATTTTGCGTCACTTCCGGTTTAAGCTCAAAAAGGGTTCAAAGTTGAAATTTCTGATTTTCGGTCTACTTCCGGTCTAATTGTCACGGGTCATTGAAACTTGTGTTGTACAATATCTTTTTAAAAAAACTGGCCGATTTAAAAAAAAAATCCAGACCGGAAGTAAAACTTTGGCCGCCATCTTGAAATGTCACTTTTTTGTAAAACTCAAAATGGGGCCTCTACGGTAAAAGCGATTTATGTGATGTTTATATTTCTGGAAAGCTTAGTCTATTGCGATCAAAATGTTGGAAATCGATTTTTGAATTTTGCTTTTGCTTTTTTGCAACATCCGGTTGAATTTTTTCGAAGTTTGGGGGCTTATTTCTCGTGACCTTGACCTTTGACGACCTTGAACTTTAGTAGGTCAAAGGTCATTGACCTTGGCTATCAGTTGATACTTTGAACTTTGACCTCTGACGTCTACTTCCGGTTTTATAGCTGCCCGAAAACAGCGAAATTCGCAACTTTGGGCTGCTCTAGAGCGTGACCTAATTAATTTAGAGTGTTAATTTTTTCAGATTCTTAGATTGTTTTTTGTCCTCTTTCCAACGATATATAACAAAAGTTTGTAAAATGAAAATTGAAGTTTTTGATTTTTGCAAAGAAAAGTACATTTTGCCGTATTTTCGCTTGCTTGAAATGTATGTGTGTGTATCTCGTGATCTATTAGCTGTACAAGCTTCAAATTTTTACTGTGAATATACATTTTGAATATGATTAGATTCCCCTCCAAAAAAACGAGATGGGCGTGGCACATCCGGGTGAACTTCAAATTTACCATTTATATCGGTCAGCGAATTACGGCTGCAGTAAATAACGTTTTTCAAAAAAGTACCTTGCACACATATATCTCATTACTTTGGCCAGTTCATCCCAAAAAAATCAAATGTTTCTGCCTGTTTGTTGCAATTTTGCGACATTTGCAAAAAATCAATTTTTTTTTAAGTTTGGGGGCTTATTTCTAGAGACTTTGACCTTTGGTGACCTTGACCTTTACAAGGTCATTGGTCACTGACTTTAGCTATCAGTTGACTATTTGGCATTAGACTTCTGACGTCTATTTCCAGTTTTATAGCTGCTCAAAAGCAGCAAAATTTGCAACGTTGGACTGCTCTAGAGCGTGACCTAATTAATTTAGAGGGTTATTTTTTTCACATTCCGAAGGCGCCTTTTGTCCTCTTTCCAGCGATGCACAACAACAGTTTTTAAAATGAAAATTTAATTTTTGGACTTTTAAAATTAAAGTACATTTTGCTTTTTTGAAACGTATTTGTGTATATCTCGTGATCTATGATGTACAAGCTTCAAATTTGTACCATGAATATATATTTTGTATGAGATTAGATTTACGCAAAAGTAAATTAGATGGGCGTGGCACATACGGGTAAACTTCCAATTTACCAGTTATATCGGTCAGCGCTTTACATCTGTAGGAAATAACATTTTTCCAAAAAATTCTTTGCACACAGATACCTCGTTGCTTTGGCTAGTTTCTCCCAGAAAATCAGATGTTTCGGCCTGTTTGTTGCAATTTTGCAACGTTAGCAAAGTCCCACTCTGTGCCACGTGTGGCTCTAGTTGTGGGACTTTGCTACCGCAAAGTCCCAGTTTGTTTTCGAAATGTCTCTTTTTTTTTTTTTTTTTTTTTTTTTTTCGAAATTTACACACCTCGCTGTGCCTAGACTGCAATAGTTGCAAATTTGTCTCAACTTCTCCAGACCTTCTGTAGTGGCGACGTTTCTAATGAATATAAATTGGAACATTTTTGCACAACCGGAAGTGCTGCGTTGCAACTTGCTTAAAAAGTAGCAAATTGGCTCTAGCTGGCGCAATTTTTGATAAATTTTCTTCGGGTTTTCAGTTTTGGAATCTGCAAGTAACTTCTGATCAGATAGCAGTTCAAAAGTTTCAATTTTTAAAAATTCGTTGCACACATTTTTTTGCCGTATTTTGCAATTTTTTGCAACTTTGTTGTTTTTAGTGTGATTCGACTAAAAAAAATTGAGCATTAGAAGCCCACGAAATGATTTTCAAAAAGTAGGTCAAAATTTTTGCGTCACTTCCGGTTTTTGCGAAAAATGGAGTTTTACGTCCGGTTGAATAACTTCCGGGTTTATTAATGTATGAGATTCTAACTTGTTTCATTCGGTAGCCATTAGCCATACAAAAAAACGAAGAAAATAAAATCATGGCCGCATGCGCAACTTTCGCCGCCATTTTGTTTTTTCTGAAATTGGGCGAATTTAATTCAGACATTATGGCTTATCCGATTGAGATAATTTTGGTGTCAAATGAAAGAACATAAAAATTGCAAAAAAACTTTGGAAGTCGATTTTTGAATTTCGCTTTTGCATTTTTGCAACATCCGGTTGAATTTTTTCAAAGTTTGGGGGCTTATTTCTCGTGACCTTGACCTTTGGTGACCATGACCTTTAGTAGGTCAAAGGTCATTGACATTGGCTATCAGTTGATATTTTGACCTTTGACCTCCGACGTCTACTTCCGGTTTTATAGCTGCCCAAAAACAGCGAAATTAGCAACTTTGGACTGCTCTAGAGCGTGACCTAATTAATTTAGAGTGTTATTGTTTTCAGATTCTTAAAGTGCTATTTTGAAAATAAAAGTACATTTTGCCGTATCGTGATCTATTAGATGTACAAGCTTCAAATTTGTAACGTGAATATACATTTTGAAAGTGATTACATTCATATAAAATAAATGAGAAGGGCGTGGCACATCCGGGTAAAATTCCATTTTACCATTTATATGGGTCAGCGAATTACGGCTGTAGGAAATAACGTTTTAAAAAAAAGTACCTTGCACACAGATACCTCATTGCTCTGGCCAGTGGATCCCGAAAAATCAGATATTTCGGCCTGTTTGTTGCAATTTGCAACACTAGCAAAAAGTATCAGTTTTTTTTCGAGTTGTGGGGCTTCTTTCTCGTGTCCTTGACCTTTGGTGACCTTGACCTTTACAAGGTCATAGGTCACGGGTTTTGGCTTTCAGTTGACAAATTGATATTTTACCTTCGACGTCTACTTCCGGTTTTATATCTGCCCGAAAACAGCAAAATATACAACTTTGGACTGCTCTAGAGCGTGACCTAATTAATTTAGAGGGTTATTTTTTTCAGATTCCTAAGGCGCTTTTTGTCCACTTTCCAGCGATGTATAACAAAAGTTTTTAAAATAAAAATTTAATTTTTGCACTTTTAAAATTAAAGTACATTTTGTTTTTTTGAAATGTATTTGTGTATATCTCGTGATCTATTGGCTGTACAAGCTTCAAATTTGTACCGCGAATATACATTTCAAATGTGATTAGATTTACGCCAAAATAAATGAGATGGGCGTGGCACATCCGGGTAAACTTCCAATTCTTCACTTATATCTGTCAGTGCTTTACATCTGTAGGAAAAAACGTTTTTCAAAAAAGTACTTTGCACACAGATACCTCGTTGCTTTGGCCAGATTCTCCCAGAAAATCAAATGTTTCGGGCTGTTTGTTGCAATTTTGCAACGTTAGCAAAGTCCCACTCTGTGCCACGTGTGGCTCTAGTTTTTTTTTTTTTTTTCGAAATTTACACACCTCACACAGCCTAGGCTGCAATAGTTGCAATTTTTTCTCAACTTCTCCAGACCTTCTGTATTGGCGACGTTTCTAATGAATATAAGATGAAACATTTTTGCACAACTGGAAGTGCTGCGTTGCAACTTGTCTAAAAAGTAGCAAATTGGCTCTAGCTGGCGCAATTTTTGATCAATTTTCTTCCGTGTTTTCATTTTTGTAATCTGCAAGTAACTTCTGATCAGATAGCAGTTCAAACATTTCAATTTTCAAAAATTCGTTGCACACATTTTTAAGCCGTATTTTGCAATTTTTTGCAACTTTGTTGTTTTTAGTACGATTCATCTAAAAAAAATGAGCATAAGAAGCCCACGAAATGATTTTCAAAAAGTAGGTCAAAATTTTTGCGTCACTTCCGGTTTTTGCAAAAAATGGAGTTTTACGTCTGGTTTAATAACTTCCGATTTTATTAATGTATGAGATTCAAACTTGTTTCATCGGGTAGCCATTAGCCATACAAAAAAACGAAGAAAATAAAATCAAGGCCGCATGCGCAACTTTCGCTGCCATTTTGATTTTTCTGAAATTGAGCGAATTTAATTCAGACATTATGGCTTTTCCGATTGAGATAATTTTGGTGTCAAATGAAAGAACATAAAAATTGCAACAAAACATTGGAAGTCGATTTTTGAATTTCGCTTTCGCATTTTTGCAACATCCGGTTGAATTTTTTCGAAGTTTGGGGGCTTATTTCTCGTGACCTTGACCTTTGATGACCTTGACCTTAAGTAGGTCAAAGGTCATTGACCTTGGCTATCAGTTGATACTTTGACCTTTGACCTCCGACGTCTACTTCCGGTTTTATAACTCCCCGAAAACAGCATAATTTTCAACTTTGGACTGCTCTAGAGGGTGACCTATATAACTTAGAGTATTAATTTTTTTAGATTCTTAAAGTGCTTTTTGTCTTCTTTCCAACGATATATAACAAAAGTTTATAAAATGGAAATTGAATTTTTTGATTTTTGAAAATTCAAGTACATTTTGTCGTGTTTACGTTTTTTGGAAATGTATGTGTGTATATCTCGTGATCTATTAGATGTACAACCTTCAAATTTGTAACGTGGATATACATTTTGAATGTGATTAGATTTACATAAAAAAAATGAGATGGGCGTGGCACATCCGGGTAAAATTCCGATTTACCATTTATATGGGTCAGCGAATTACGGCTGCAGTAAATAGCGTTTTTAAAAAAAGTACTTTGCACACAGATACCTCATTGCCTTGGCCACTTCATTCCAGAAAATCAGATAATTCGGCCTGCCTGTTGCAATTTTTCGACAATAGGAAACCGGTTGATTTTTTTCTAATTTTGAAAGCTTATTTCTCGTCACCTTGACCCTTGGTGACCTTGAACTTTAGTAGGTCAAAGGTCATTGACCGTGTCTATCATTTAATACTTTGACATTTTAACCTCCGACGTCCACTTCCGGTTTTATAGGTGCCTAAATACAGCAAAATTCACAACTTTGGACTGCTTTAAAGCGTGACCTAATTAATTTAGAGGTTTATTATTTTCAGATTCTTAATGCGCTTTTTGTCCACTTTCCTGCAATGTATAACAAAATTTTTTAAAATGAAAATTTAATTTTTGCACTTTTAAAATTAAAGTACATTTTGCCTTTTTGAAATGTATATGTGCATATCTCGTGATCTTTTAAATGTACAAGCTTCAAATTTGTACCGTGAATATATATTTTGAATGTTATTAGATTTACGCAAAAAAAATGAGATGGGCGTGGCACATCCGGGTAAACTTTCAATTTAGCATTTATATAGGTCAGCGAATTACGTCAGTAGGAAATAACGTTTTTCCAAAAAATTTTTTGCACACAGATACCTCGTTGCTTTGGCCATATGCTCCCAGAAAATCAGATGTTTTGGCCTGTCTGTTGCAATTTGGCAACGTTAGCAAAGTCCCACTCTGTGCCACGTGTGGCTCTAGTTGTGGGACTTTGCTTTCAGCAAAGTCCCAGTTTGTTTTCGAAATGTCTTTTTTTTTTTTTTTTTTTTTTTTTTTTTTCGATTTTTCCACACCTTCCTGCTCTTAAACTACAGTAGTTGCAGCAACCATTCAAATTTCCTAGACCTTCTGTAGTGGCAAAAAAGTTAATGAATATAAATTGGAACATTTTTGCAAAACCAGAAGTGCAACAGTGCAACATTTGCAAAAAACAGTTTTTCGGCTCTAGAAGGCGCAATTTTGGCCCGATTTTCATCGGGTATTCATTTTCAGAATCTACATACAATATCCAATAGGATAGCAGTTAAAAAAATTCGAATTTCGAAAATTCGTAGCAGACAATCTTTTGCCGTATTTTCGAATTTTTTTACCATTTTTTAAATTTCTGTCCGATTAAGTTCCAATTTTAGGTGCTAAGAGAGACTATAAATCTGAACAAAATGACATTGTCAAATATTTTGCGTCACTTCCGGTTTAAGCTCAAAAAGGGTTCAAAAGTGAAATCTCTGATTTTCGGTCTACTTCCGATCTAATTGTCACAGGTCATTGAAACTTGTGTTGAACAATATCTTTTTAAAAAAACTGGCCGATTTTAAAAAAAAATCCAGACCGGAAGTAAAACTTTGGCCGCCATCTTGAAATGTCACTTTTTTGTAAAACTCAAAATGGGGCCTCTACGGTAAGAGCGATTTGTGTGATGTTTTAATTTCTGGAAAGCTTAGTCGATTGCGATCAAAATGTTGGAAATCGATTTTTGAATTTTGCTTTTGCTTTTTTGCAACATCCGGTTGAATTTTTTCGAAGTTTAGGGGCTTATTTCTCGTGACCTTGACCTTTGACGACCTTGACCTTTAGTAGGTCAAAGGTCATTTACCTTGGCTATCAGTTGATACTTTGAACTTTGACCTCCGACGTCTACTTCCGGTTTTATAGCTGCCCGAAAACAGCAAAATTCGCAACTTTGGGCTGCTCTAGAGCGTGACCTAATTAATTAAGAGTGTTAATTTTTTCAGATTCTTAGATTGTTTTTTGTCCTCTTTCCAACGATATATAACAAAAGTTTGTAAAATGAAAATTTAAGTTTTTGATTTTTGCAAAGAAAAGTACATTTCGCCGTATTTTCTCTTGTTTGAAATGTATGTGTGTTTATCTCTTGATCTATTAGCTGTATAAGCTTCAAATTTGTACCGTTAATATACATTTTGAATATGATTAGATTCCCCTCCAAAAAAACGAGATGGGCGTGGCACATCCGGGTGAACTTCAAATTTATCATTTATATCGGTCAGCGAATTACGGCTGCAGGAAATAACGTTTTTCAAAAAAGTACACTGCATGCATATACCTCATTACTTTGGCCAGTTTATGCCGAAAAATCAAATATTTCTGCCTCACTGTTGCCATATTGCGACATTTGCAAAGAAAATCAGTTTTTGTTTTGTTTTGGGGCGTATTTCTGGTGACCTTGACATTTGCCTTTACAACGTCATAGGTCACTGACTTTGGCTATCAATTGACAAATTGACATTTTTTTTGCACTTTTAAAATTTAAGTACATATTGCTTTTTTGAAATGTATTTGTGTATATCTCGTGATCTATTAGATGTACAAGCTTCAAATTTGTACTGTGAGTATTCATTTTGAATGTGATTAGATTCAAGTCGAAAAAAATGAGATGGGCGTGGCACATCCGGGTTAATTTGCAATTTATGAAAATTTAATTTTTGCACTTATAAGATTAAAGTACATTTTGCTTTTTTGAAATGTATATCTCGTGATGTATTAAATGTATAAGCTTCAAATTTGTACCGTGAATAAACATTTAGAGTGTGATTAGATTCACGGTCACAAAAACGAGATAGGTGGGGCACATCCGGGTTAACTTCCAATTTACCATTTATATGGGTCAGCGAATTACGTCTGTAGGAAGTAACGTTTTTCAAAAAAGTACTTTTCACGCAGATACTTCATTGCTTTGGCCAGTTTATCCTAGAAAATAAGATGTTTCGGCCCGTTTGTTGCAATTTGCGGCAGACATCTTCTTTCAGTTTTACCATGAAAAAAACAATTCCGATAGTTTTATCAGATGTATTTACTGATTGCAATGTAACAGATCTTTTAAATTAAATACAGATCTTTTGTGCTGTGGGTTTTGTAGAATATATATCAAAAATTGTGATTGTTTTACTTTATTATTTTAATACAATTTATTCAAGAATATTACAAATTAAAGAAAAATTATTCTGCATAGAGTAATATATATAGATAAATAAAATAATCGAATTATGAAGTTAACAGCTTTCTTTGAGTGATTATTTGGGTCAATGAAGACAGACAACTTCTTGCAGTGTGAAATAAAGTAGATTGATATTGATATTTGGGCCTTGGTTTATTGTCGATTTAAAATCTCAAGATCTTTTCTTGGCTAAAAGGCTAAAAAAAACATAAATTGTCAGGTTAAGAAACATGAAAATGTACATTCTACAAGATTGTTTGTTAAATCTATTATATAAAAAAATCATTAGCTTAAGTGACAAATCAGAAAAACAAATGGACTGTTATTAATGTCATATAAATTTTTAATTTCAATCATCTACCCTACTGACCTGGACGGCTTAAGATCTTTGTTATTGACCCAAGTCTATAATGTCTATTGGATTTGATGGGTAGTAAATGACAATCATTTAGAAGTCGGGAAATATTCTTCAAAATATATAAATATAAATCTACAACATAGAATATAAACTGATTAAACCTTACAAGAAGTTTTCTATGTAAACTTTAAACTTGTAGAACAAATATGCTAAATCGTTGTTATTTCCCTTGAATGAAGTAATTACAATGAAATTTCAAAGACTATATAATTTTGTTGCAGACCATGACAAAGTTGTCAACAATAAACACCAGTAAGATTTTCAAACATGTTACAATATCAGTTGATTTGTAGGTCTACTTTCATACTTAATGATTTATAAAATAAGCTGTATTTCTGCTTTAACAACTATATGTACACATAATTATGACTTCTAACAAATGTACATTAAGGATGCACAATAGGTTTTTGTACAATAATCAAAATTTATGTTTATGTTAGCAACAAAGTAGAAGGTAAGGAAATTAAATTTAAAGTAACAATAATGTATGTTCCTTAACTATATAGTCGAGTAGTCTACCTTGAAATGTTGGGCATAATTTATATTCTGTTGACATCATACCCTTCTCTAGTACATTACTTTACATAAACATACATAATAGACTATGAAAATTAATAATTAATATAACAGGTGTAAATACATTAAAATACCTATACAAAAGGAAATAATCATAGAAATTTTTGATACCACAATAAACCAAGGCCCTGAAATTAATGGGGTTTTTTTTAAAAGGGACAAAAATCATGTTGATGACACATCTCTTATGTTTCACACTGCAAGATATTACTGCTTCATTTACCAAAATAACAGCACAAAAATAGGATAAAAACTTCTATCTTATATATTGCCTTTGAAGGCACTCATTGTAATATATATTAGAGTATTTTTTAAGAGCAAATCATTATATGTACATTACCATGCAGATTGGACAAAAAAACAGTTAATTAATTAAAGTTACATTTATACATACATCATTCAAATCAAAAGAAAAAAGACATGTCTTTTAAAGCTAAATAAACAGTTGACCTATAATATTTACTAATATTACCCTTTTTCCTCCTTCTGAAGAAACTAAGCCAAATATGGTATTATAGAAGAGAAAATTTTTATTTAAAATATCTACAACACTAAATTTGCCATTTAAGGATTACTAAATTTGGACATTGTGAACATCATACTTTCTTAAGACTTAATTTGATGTTTAACATTTCCAAAAAAAAAACCACTAAAAATCACAAAGTGAAATCCCATCATAATGTGGCCCCTATCATTAAGATGTTTTGGGTGAAATAACAAAACAATTGAAATACCATTAACATAAAGGAATAGTTCCATGTAACTAAAATCACCTAAAGATTGTTATTTTTAGTAGTTAGTTAGTCAGTTATATACTAAAACAGAGTATATTCTTCACACCCAAAAAATTGTCAAATATGACCTAAAACAACCTAGTTTTTTTTATGTAGATGACTTCCCTTTTCAACAATTTCTTTATATAATGTTAAGCAATACACAATAGAAAAGAAACAGCAAATCTAATCACCCAGATTGCATCTTATAAGATTAAGTGATGTAACTGTTTCAACGTCATTTAAAAACTACAAATACTAGAGAAAAGATTCACAATAAGCCTCCCCCCTCCCCCTAATCTAATTTTTCTTATTCATTCAAGGTTCATGTAAACTATTCCTTTAGTATAATTATATAAACATTTGAAAGCTATTTACATTGGTTTTATAAATTAAAAGTATATGAAATAACTGATTCAATTTAATTTGTAGTTAACTTTATGTAGTTCAACCATTTACCTCTGTTTTGGGACCAATAACCTAAATATATAATCTGAATAATGTTGCTTTGATAAAAAATTTAAGGTGTAATAATATACTGTTTTCTAAACATGTTCCTTGATTGCTGACCATTTCAATCCTCAAATTGAAAAGATAAAAAATACTTGTTTAAAAAATACAACACAAGCTATTCATATTTTTCTTACTTCTATACAAATGATTGCAAACCCATGTTCTAATAAAAATGATTCCGCTTTAGCCTTCTTCATTTGTTAACATTCAATGCATTTATCATAGAATAATACCTTATTTATTACTGCTGTTGCAGTAGAAGTAGTGTGGTAGTACATATGAATTTGACAGTTTTGGTTCTCATTTAAGTTGTACCATTTATCAGCTAGGCAGTCTTCTGTGTTCAAAACTTATTTTCAATCTTACCCACGAAATCATCATTGTAACCCACCCCCAACCCAACAGAGGTAAATGGTCTCCCCTACCCATCTTTTTTTTAAACATAAAATAAATCTGAAAAACTATTCCTGAAATATATAAATTACAGTAAATGAATATTCACAGCTTCATGATAACTATAGTATGTAGGTACAATAGTTATTCTTACACGTTTTAGATTAATACCTGAACTTACATAGACATGATCTAATATTGTATTTCCCTCTGTTGTACTTTCGGTTACACACTGTTTAAACCTAAATTCTTCAAAACAATCCTTAATAGAACTATGTCCTTCTAATAGATTTTGATTGAAATCTCCCATTACAATGTAATTACAACCAGACTCTAGTAACTCAGTTAACATTCGTTCTAAATGGGGCATAAACAATTCTAATCTATATGTAGGTGGTCTATAAATAACAATTATAGAAATATTTTTATCTGGAATATTACAGGCAACATGTTCCATGTTTAGTTGTCCTAATCTTATAATATTACAAGCTTTATTCTTACTATAATATATTCCTACACCACCATGGCCTTTGTCTTTAAGATTTTTAAAATTATCACTATCATCATAACTATCTTGACGAGCTTGATTATAAAAAATAAAATTATTTAATCGTACTTTAGCAGGATTCTTTACATTTCTTAACCAAGTCTCTGTCAAACATATCATATCAGAGTTAATAAATCTTTTATCATTCTTTAAATCTTCAAATTGTGTAGTTAGTCCTTGAACATTAAATAAGATAATATTATAACTATTAGGCAAACATTGTTCTTCAGGTTGTAGAAATCTTGGCATTTCATTTAAAGCAGATTCAATCTTTTCATCACAAAATATAGCTTGCTCATTGAAATCTTGTATTGTCAAACCTTCTAATGTTTTAACTCGACTTAGTGCAACATATGCCTGGCCTGTTTGAAAAATTTTATCTAAAGAAACCACACCTCTGTCTAGACTTAAACCTTGTACTTTATGAATAGTAACGGCATAAGCTAGTCGTAATGGAAATTGACGACGAACATCACCTTTATAATTAATATGTGTACTTTCATATCTTTCTATAGGGATACTACCAGGTTCTACATTAGGTGGAAGTCTATTAGCTTGCTTACTTGAACCAACTTTAGCATTAGTAAATTTAACATATATCTTACTGGTATTATCATTTTGATCCTTTTCAATAAATGTTACATTACCAAAACTTCCATTAATTAAACCAGCTGAAACATCTAAATTAACAACTAACATTACATTTGATCCAATACCAACTCTTAAATTGTCTACAAGTGGTGTATCTGTTGCTTTAACACAAGAATCTTTTAATATCATTCTTCCTGATCTAGCATCTTTACTATAATCTAAAGCTTGAATAGAAATAGAATTTGGACATTTTTCATTGATCATTCTACTATTATAATCATCAACTTGTTTATTTGTGGAGAAAATATGTAATGAATCATCTTCTACATTAGTTACTCTACTTTGTAACATTTCAAAATCTGAAACTAACATTTTTTCACTTTTCTTGTGTTTTCTTATTCTATTTAGAAGTTGTGCAAAAGACAAATCATCTTTCTGTCTCATGATTTCTGTCAACTCAACAAGTTTAAAATTCCCACTCCAAAGATCAATTACACCATCGTGACATAGACTAGAAGCTTTAACTGGTTTTAGTTGCCACATGTCACCAAAACATATTACACAAATATTACCAAATAACTCTTCACTACTGGTACCTTTAATCTGACATAATCTACCATGAATATAGCACAGTAATTTGTGGTCTACCATAGAAATTTCATCTATAATCAAAATTTGTAAATTACGATACTTGCACCTCAACGTATTAATAGTATCTTGTCCTAATGGTTGATATGGAGTTGAAAACTTAGCTCTTATTGACAAACTAGAATGTATAGTACTTGCACCAATTGCAAAAGCTGAAACACCAGTTGGCCCTGTTAATAAGACAGAACAATCATCCAAGTTTTCTGCAGTTTTAGCTAAAATTCTAGAAGCTTCATAATTTATGCATTTGATAAGGTGACTTTTCCCAGTACCTGCACTTCCAGTAATAAACAATCTTAATGGATCAGGATTTTTACCATGTATCTTATCTAAACAGTATTGTCGAACTTTATAAAATACTTGAGATTGAATGTCATTTAACGACCTTAATAATGGAATAGCATCACCTTTAGAAATACCACTGATATTATTTTCAGATCTAATTCTATCACTATTACCTTTATCAGATATAATATCTGGAATTTGGACATCAGAATTATCCTCTTCAATTTCATTCTCATTTCGAAATCTTTCAGTTTCTATTCTTTCTAGTTCCGTTTCAGTTGCTATACTAGCCCATGCATCTTGGAAATCACCACATTTTTCTACAACTTCTGCAATTGTATCAATATCAATATCAGTTTCAAATAACTTACGATTCTGATCAACAATATGTTTTACAGACACAATTTGTTTACAGATTTTTACATGTCCTGATTTATAAAACTCTTCATGTGTTTCAAACTGCTGTGGTTTTAACTGTGAGTCCACACGATAAGGTAAAAACAACTGAAGACTACTGAGGTAATAATTTTCTGGGTCTTTTGTTACAGAAAATCTAGCATAACGAACAATAGCAGGTGGAGATCTGGTACGTTTTATAATGAAACCTAAATCATTTTGTAATTCAAAAGCAGGATTTTTATCTGAATTAGTATTAGGATTTTCAGATGAAGACATTACTCTATACTCTGAGCAAAAAGTTGCAATACACATATCATCAAATGGTTTGCCTTTAGGTCTTGCTAAGTAACGATCGGTTGTTGAAGTCATAAACAAATTATAGTCAGACAATGTTCCATCTTTAGCTCTACTTTGTAAAGTTTTCAGTGGGAGAGTAACTCTTATATTATTCTTACCAGTAGGTATAAACTGAACTTTTCTAGAACATTGTTTTAAAGGTAAAGCTAAAACTCTTACAGCACTTTCTGGACCAGAAACTTCTCTAGAATGTAAATAAGTAGTTGATATTTTACGCATACAAGCTTTAGCATCCAAATTATTTTGTTTAGCTTCTTTTAATGTTTCACGTAATAACATACCCATTTCTCGTTCTGCTTTAGTAATATAAGAAACAATATAAATAATACATGCATAAGCATTAGTAACATATTGTATATCTAAATTTGCATTCCATGCTCTCAACATATGTGGATTATATTGATTGATCCAGCTTGCATTTACTCCTCTTTTTAATACTATATATGTCTTTTTAGTAAGTTTCTCACAGGCTTGTTCAAATATTTCTTGATTAATACCCAATTCATCATATAAACTAGACAAAGACTCATAGTGTTTATCTTCAGAAGATAATTCTTTCCAAATAGATTCAAGAATTGATCGAGCTTGATCTATCGTTAAAGTATTCTTATTGCCTATTTTAATCTCTTTCATTTCAGTACCTTCATCTTGTTCAGTAGAATTTTCGGTTTCCAAAGGACGACAAATAAATGTTTTACCTGAAGGTGGTTTAAGAAAATTAAATCTACAAACTTTTTTATTCTTTCTACAAGATTTAGAATGTTTAAAACTGTGTTTCTGAACATTGGATACTATTTCATTTAATTCAGGGTCAGTTCTCTTATCTGGCAATTCACATGAAATATATTTATCTATAAATTCTACAACCTGTTCATCACTATCAACATCTAGTTTAGGAGCTTGATCAATATAAATTATCATATGAACATGTGGTGATCCTCTTTGTTGAAACTCAATTCTATAAAAATAGTCAGAAATTTTTCCTAATGGCTAGGCTTCAGAGAGTAAAAAATTTCTTAAAAATAACTTAAATCTTTGATCAAAAAGTCTGGCAACTGTGACTGGATTTGATCTCAATAATTCACGTTTTTGTAGCCAATTTAAATCACTTACTTTTACTTTAGAACCTTGCTGTAACAATATGGTTTTTAGAAAGGATTCAAATCTTAGTTCACTACAGCTAAATGATACAAAATAAGTTGGAGTACCAAGTTGTCTTAACATAGCAAAAAGGTCTTTTTGAGTAGCTTGCCAATAGGCTGGACTTCCACGACAATTTTTCATAAAAGTATAACCAATATCAGATTTGAGAATATTCTGCAATGGTTCGTCGTGAGTTAACATATCAGCTGTTATCATATTACCTCCCATTCTACCTTGTCTTAAAGCAATAGATGTGCCTGATATTATTTGTTGTAATTCATAAATATATTGACCATAAAATAAATAATCTGAGCATGATGCAAAACGAGTGTCTACAGACATTAATCTAGTCTTCAAATATTTACCTAGTGTAATACGTACATCTCTATTTTCAAAGAAAGTATTTTTACCTTTAGGAAACAAAAAAGGAAAAGAACAGGCTTCACTTGATTTATCCATTAAAAGTCTAACTGGTTGATTATTTTCACTTGGAGAAATAGAAAATATTTTATCAGACCTATTCAATACGTGAGCAGTTGCGTCAACAGGTTGTAAACATGTCCCGCCTACGGAATCACAAGTATATCTACCTATATTATCATCTATTAATGGTATATCATCATCACTTTCACTGTCAAACATTTCATTTGATTCTATATTTACTATTTCTATTGTTTCGTCTTGTTTATCTTGTTCTTCCACCCAACTCTCATTTAAACTAACATCTTGGTAATAAATATTGTTATGTTTTAAGTAATTTAATGCATTCTTTATGTGATTTTTTGTAACTGTTTGAAATTCATAATATCCTTTATTAGAAATTTTCTTTTTCAATTTAATTCTTATTATTTCATCATCACTTTTACATCTAGGTAATACATTGCTCATTTCAGTCAAATTTGATGGCACAGAAACTACTTCACCTAACAACTTTTTATCATTTTGTGGAGAGACTTTAACTAGTTTTAAGAATAGAATATTTTTACATACAAGGTGTTTCTCCATTTGATTTAAACATTTCAATTCATTAGGTAATGGACCAGGATTAACGACAGCGTCAGGTGGCATTTTACCTTGAAGGATTTTTTTATTACATGTTAAACATATCCATAGAGTTTTATAATTATCAGACCAAGAACAATCTTCTAAACAATCATCATCACAAATGTGATAGTAAGTTTTAGTTATACATTTCTTAGCTAATCTTTCTACTACTTTACTTCTCTTTTTATAAAGTTCTTCTTGACACTCTTTAACTTGATTTTTAAACAATAATCTATTACATACAGAACATACATAAATAGGACCCTCAGAACTATCTTTCTTAAATTTATTAATAACTCTGTCAATACTACTCATTTGTTTTCTTTTAACAATTCGTCTTTTATTTCTCAGTTTGTTTACCTTGACTCTATAATTATTATCCATGTGATATTTATTACTAGCTCTCTGTTTAAGTTTATTTCTATAATCTAAATTTGTTCTGTACAGATTTCTGTATTTACTTGAAATCTTAATTCTTAATTCATTCATATACTTTTGCTTCAGTTTTAACTTTATTTCATTTCTGTATTTACATTTTAACTGTCTCATTAAAACATTTATGTATTTTTCTTTTAACTTTGGTTTCAAAACATTTTTATATTTTTCTTTAAGATTTGGTTTCAACACTTTCTGATATTTGTCTTTAAGATTTGGTTTCAACACTTTCTGATATTTGTCTTTAAGATTTGGTTGTAACACTTTCTGATATTTGTCTTTAAGATTTGGTCGTAACACCTTCTGATATTTGTCTTTAAGATTTGGTTTCAACACTTTCTGATATTTGTCTTTAAGATTTGGTTGTAACACTTTCTGATATTTGTCTTTAAGATTTGGTTTCAACACTTTCTGATATTTGTCTTTAAGATTTGGTTTCAACACTTTCTGATATTTGTCTTTAAGATTTGGTTTCAACACTTTCTGATATTTGTCTTTAAGATTTGGTTTCAACACTTTCTGATATTTGTCTTTAAGATTTGGTTTCAACACTTTCTGATATTTGCCTTTAAGATTTGGTTCTAGTACTGTTTTGTATTTTTCGATCAATAAATATTTTAACTGGCTTACATATTTTTTTTTTAAATAACTTTTAAGATAACTGATTTGATATTGTTTTCGCCGGTTTTTATTGAAATTATTTATTGCTTTTTTGCTTTTAATGATATTTTTGACCTTTGACCTCATATATATTCTAGAATTTGATTCTTTTCTTTCAAAGTCATATTCTAGAAAATAAATATTTCGTTTCTTATTACGACTCCATTTTTTACCTCGTTTCTTTCTTAAACGCTGTTTCAGTCTACTTTTACCTGATTGTTGTATATCTACATCGTCATCAATAACTATAGGTGCATCTCTCTCAACATTGTCAACGACTTCATAATGATTCTCACCTCTATGATGTAGATAAATGGCTTCTGGTGTGTAAATATTGTTTATCTGTATAACAGGATATTTTAACCATTTTTTATTAGAATAAATATAAATATCTGTTTGCAACAAATCACAAGCTGCCAATATCTCAAATTCTGTACCCCATGTTCCTTGCATTCTCATTCTAGATCTTTTAACATAGTCCTTAATAGATTGATACTCTTCTCTTAATAGAGGTGTGAAAAAATCAACCTTCAATTTTATATGTTCAACTATTGCCAGTCTTACTTTTCTATGATTATTTTCATTTAGAGAAAGAACAAATGATAAACTTCTAAAGAAACAATTACCGTCTCCTTTGATTTCAGTTATTTTAGATGGTTTTGTCAGCTTACAAACATCAGACACATGAACATTGTGTAAATTAGTAACAGGTAAACTCATCAATTCACATAACTTTCTTCTTTTGTCTAATCTAAGTAGATTAAAAGTAAGATCATTTGTTTCTACATCAGTTATAACTACTTCTTCATTATCATTATCTTGAATGTGAAATTCATTTTGATCATTAACAGAATTTATTTCTTCATAAATTGCATCATTTGTTTCATTACCCATCATAATAACATTAATACCAGTTATTTCATATTGTTCTAACTGATTTGAGTTCATTGATACACTTAGATTTAAACAATGTACATAGAGATCATTTATTTCATCAAATTCTCTCAGAATACTGCAGCCAGTGTCTGACAATAAACCAAAATTGTCTCTTGAATGAGAGTCAAAAACAAAATAACTATCATTATGTTTCATAACAGCAAATGTACTACCATTAAATGTCACAAAGCAAGATTCATATGTACTTAGACAGGTTTGAAAACTTTCAAATAGATCAAGTGAAACATAATTGACGGCATCAATAACTCCAACTTCTGAATTATCACTTATCTTTAACCAAATTTGCTGTTACCGTTTTAGCGGAGTTGTTACCGTTTTAACTAATAAAATTTGTTACCGTTTTAACTGGTATTCATTCATACTATTCATTCTTCCATTTTCCAACCAGAAAACATGACTTTTCATCCCAATTTAGTGCAGATCAAACCAGGTTACGCCTTATTATTAAACTTATCTACATAATTATTCAACACCTACCTTTTAATCAAGAATTTACCTCACAACTACACTTTATGAACAAAAACTTCCGATGAAAATATAAAATACGCCATTAAAAGCACATGGTTAAGTTGACCGAACATCCAGTTTCTCAGTGACGTTATCTTGCATTGAGAAACTGGATGTTTCGGTCTAATGTTTAAGCTACGTTCGATAATTCTCGTCATTACCGTGTTCACATGTTCAATGATGTGAATTTTGGCATGTGATATTGTGTCTAACTTGTACGTACTTCTTTAGAAAGAAAACACAGTCATTTGTTTAAAACTTGATTGATCAGATGAACTATTTAGTCTGTAAATTTTTGGTTTGCATTTTCTCAGGCAATTAACAAATTATGTAGCCTTCACCGGGCACAGTGCTTGAACTACCTGCAGCAAATCTTCAAATACACTCATATTTCATGTTCTACAAGTTTAACCATTTTCCGATATTTTATCTCCTTAAACTGCCTAATTGTATATCTGATAATCATGATGAAACATCACTAATTTAAATTTATTTATGACAATAAAATTTAGGTGGGCGTGGCACATCCCGCTCTAAATCCAATTAACACTGTTTTTACGTTTCACATTGTGCGCATAATTTTCATAGTATTGATATGTTCAAAAGGAACATTACTTTAGCTAACTTTCTGTTTGAAAGAAAATTGTTTCAAACCTCCATTTAAAAAGATATGCACGTTTTAAAATTTACCTATTTTTCTGATATTGTATTTTCCTAAAAGTAAATTTATGCATATCTCTTGATCTATTTAAGGAAGCTTCATATTTCCTCCTTTCATCATTTCCAAATGTTCGCAAATACATGTATATAACAAATTATCATCATCCAAAATATCTAATATATATAATCCTATCAAATGTTTTAATAATGATCCGAAAAATTATATCACTTCCATTGTCCCTTGTTGCCTCCCTTTAAATGAACCATTACTCAACGTACTGTTTCAACTGCATAACGTTTTCCCCGTGAAACTATTATCAAATAAATACAAGGTATTTATTTCCTTTGTATTTTTCTTATTTCGCACAACTATTCAAATGACAAGCAAAAATATATTATACCGCTACAGTAATTTATGTCCTTGACCTTACACGCAGGTGACACAAAAACTCCCGCCACAACTCTCCTTTCATTTCATCATTCACAATGGCGGAAAAGAGATCTAATGATTTCACTTCTGTGAAAGGCTTCATTCATGAGGTTTCTCCTGTAAAAATATCCAGAAAAAACAACGCATATTTTAATGCAAAATTGCAAACACAAGATGACGTTTTGCCGATTGTTTGCTACTCACCACAAAAACGACATTCGTTTGTAAATGCCCAAACATTAAAATCGGCAGTAGAAATAACAAATATTAGGTAAGTAAATGTATCATAATTATGTCTTGTGCATTGCTCAAGCACACATCAAGGAATTTGGCAAGATTGGTGCTCAATATATTGGTTGGATTTTATGTTTATAACGTAGGATCCATTTACTTATAAATGAATAGAGTTTAACTCTTTTGACATTAAATTGGAGACAGGCAACGCCATGCAGTGTGCAATAAACTAAATTATGCCAGGACAGCGGCATTTGCCTACTCTTATAATCGATTTTCAACTGTTGAGGGATCTTTAACGTGCACAGTCTGTAGTAGCTCAAGGGGCCTTAGTTTATTATCACATTGGACTACTAGACAATTTTCTTGTCAGCCTGCATCACTGACAAAGGGGAAACCGGGTTGAAGGTCAGAAGACTTCATCTCAACCTACACTGGGATCGAACCCTGGACCATTTGGTTAATAAACAAGCGACTTACTCGCTGAGCCTCCCTTTACTCATAAGAAATACAAAATCATGTTAGGGTTAGGCCTAGGACTATATTTTATGTCATAAATTTTCAGACCAAAATAGGCCTCATTTTGAGATAAAATTTCCCTCTGAAAAATCATATTTTAAACTGCATTTTGATTTTCAGTTAGGTCGTATGAATCCCTTGCCCCATAACTTGCAATTGTTTAACAGTTTTTTACTTAACAATCTCATGCTGCCAGTGGGCATATTATACTGACATATATAGCTGTGATCTACTATCTTGATTGCCGTTGCCTATGTTTGCTTGTTTTCAAAACATGTTTTGCCTTTTTCCTTCATTTAGACTTTCACCTGGAAAGCTCACAACTAACATTCATGCCAACCAAAGCACAAATGTTGTAAGCTTAAGAGAAACTCTACCATTTACCAGAAAAGCAAATGTTGAAACCACTATTAAAGATGCAATAGACATAATAATCACAGATGTCAAACTCCAAGATGTTAATCAAGTAAACAAGGTAAATACATTATACTTACATTTGTGTTTACATTATATTGAGCAACACCATGAATCCATCCCTTTAAAAAATAAAAGTACAACATTTTAATGAAACTTAATATCACAAGATAAAAATAATATCTTGATCAATTTCGAATTCAATAACTACTAATGTTATTAATGGTACAATTTCAAAAGTATAAAAATTTATAACCTTGCTATATATCCAGCCTTTAAAAAGTTAGCTCATGTCGATGCACTACTTAATCTTGTCGTTATATATCTACTTTTTGCTTCTAATGTATGCCATTAAAGGATGATATCATTATTACCTTTGTTCTATTTATTTATTCCTCTTTTTTCCTGTAGTATAACATCAAGGGAAAAGTTGTTCATAAAACAGAAATCAAGACCGCCTCTATACATGGAGAAATGAAAAGTTTCCAAGACATTACAATACATGATGGAAATGATTCCATTGACGTCTCATTGTTTGAACATTTGACTGACAAAGTGAACTTAAACACCTCGTACAAAATAAGCAATCTCAAAGTGCGAATTTATACCACTATTAAATTAACCTCTACAAGAGAAACTAGTCTTCAACCGATTGAAGAAGAATTTGACATCCCAGCCTGTTTTGATGTCAGCAAATCTGAATCCCTGTCTGGACATGTCATTTCAGCACGCATAATAGTGAAAACTAATTGTCCTGCATGCCAAAAAAACATAATTAACATTGAAAATAATCAGCATCTTCTAACATGTCCTACATGTCAAACCAGAGTAAAAAAAAGTGCACTAATTACTCAGACAACTGCTCTCTTGCAGATCAAGGACATTGACAAAACTGAAAAAATAACATGTCCTCATCATGCCCTTCTGGATCTCTTACAATCAAAATCTAAACTTCATCTCATAAGGAATAAAACTGATCTCGAAGATTATTTTTTAGATGATGACATCAAATTTAATTTAGTTTTCGACAATAACAAAGTTGTAACCAATATTACACAAATTTAAAAATGATACTTCATGCTCATTCATGCCCACTTTTCAATCATTAATCGCAAATTACAAGGTATGTAATCATATTTAATTTGTTTTCTTTTGTTCCGTCCTCAAATATGAATGTATATTATATGTATAAAGCTTTATGTCTTTTATGTTACATATTGCAAATATGCAATATTATAATTTGTTTTTGTAGATCTTAATTTATAAAGTTTTATATCCCTACATATCTTGCATATTGCAAAAAAATGCAATCTTATAATTTGTTTTCTTTTGTTGTTTACTTGAATATATATATTAATTCAATAAATTTTTTATCTTCTAATACTTAGTTGTTTTCTTTTGTTGTAAACTCAAATATGAATATCTTTATTTATAAAGTTTCATATCCTTATACATCTTCCATCTTGCAACTAGATACAATCTTATAATTTGTTTTCTTTTGTTCTTTATACATATATAATCACAATGTTCATTTTCTTTCATTTCTTTACAATATGTGCTATTATCTAGATTTGTTTTTTTATTTCTCCATTTACATGCAGAAAATCGGCACATAAAACTGCATTTCATTTGACATGCCATGCAACCCAAATTTATGCGCTAGTGAGAGACTAATATTGCAAACGAGCAATGGCATGCATGCCTACTTTAGTATTTTATACTACAACAAAAAAGCAAACCTAAAATTAAGCACTTAAGTACAAAACTATATGCCAAATCTTCATCATTCACCTAGATTCTACAAATAAAAAACAGCCCCTTGTTGCCTCCCTTTAATTTTAACCAACTTATTGTCATTTAAACTTTGGACTGCTTTCACCCTTGACCTAACTTAGTGTGCATAATTTGCATGATATTGATTTGTCCGATAAGCGACTTTTCATAAAAATACCCAAATTCTTTGGCCAGCTTTCTGTTACAAAGAAAATTATTTCACATGTTTATTAAAAAAGATATGCACTTTTTAATATTTAGCTATTTTTGAATAACTTCCGTATGACATTCAAACTTGTATCATTGGGTAGCCATTAGCCATACAAAAAAAACGAAGAAAATAAAATCAAGGTCGCATGCGCAACTTTCGCCGCCATTTTGATTTTTCTGAAATTGAGCGAATTTAATTCAGACATTATGGCTGGTCCTATTGAGATGATTTTGGTGTCAAATGAAAGAACATCAAAATTGCAACAAAACATTGGAAGTCGATTTTTGAATTTCGCTTTTGCATTTTTGCAACATCCGGTTGAATTTTTTCGAAGTTTGGGGGCTTATTTCTCGTGACCTTGATCTTTGATGACCGTGACCTTTATAAGGTCAAAGGTCATTGACCTTGGCTATCAGTCAGATACTTTGACCTTTGACCTCCGACGTCTACTTCCGGTTTTATAACTGCCGGAAAACAGCAAAATTTGCAACTTTGGGTAGCTCTAGAGCGTGACCTAATTAATTTAGAGTGTAATTTTTTTCAAATTGTTAAGGTGCTCTTTGTCCCCTTTCCAACGGTATATAACAAAAGTTTATAAAATGGAAATTGAATTTTGTTGATTTTTAAAAATTTAAGTACATTTTGCCGTGTTTACGTTTTTTGGAAATGTATGTGTGTATATCTCGTGATCTATTACATGTGCAACCTTCAGATTTGTAACGTGAATAAACATTTTTAATGTGATTAGATTTACATTAAAAAAATGAGTTGGGCGTGGCACATCCGGGTAAAATTCCGATTTACCATTTATATGGGTCAGCGAATTACGGCTGCAGTAAATAAGGTTTTTCAAAAAAGTACCTTGCACGCAGATACTTCATTGCTTTGGCCAGTTGATCCCTAAAAATCGGATGTTGCGGCATGTTGGTTGCAATTTGCAACATAAGCAACAATTATCAGTTATTTTTCGAGTTTGGGGGCTTATTTCTCGTGATCTTGAACTTTGGTGACCTTGACCTTTACAAGGTCATAGGTCACTGACTTTGACTATCAGTTGACAAATTGACATTTGACCTCCAACGTCTACTTCCGGTTTTATATCTGCCCGAAAACAGCAAAATTCACAACTTTGGACTGCCTTAGAGCGTGACCTAATTAATTTAGAGGGTTATTTTTTTCAGATTCTTAAGGCGCTTTTTGTCCACTTTCCAGCGATGTATAACAAAAGTTTTTAAAATAAAAATTAAATTTTTGCACTTTTAAAATTAAAGTACATTTTGTTTTTTTGAAATGTATTTGCGTATATCTCGTGATCTATTAGCTTCACATGCTTCAAATTTGTACCGTGAATAAACATTTCAAATGTGATCAGATTTACGGCAAAATAAGTGAGATGGGCGTGGCACATCCGGGTAAACTTCCAATATTTCATTTATATCAGTTAGCGCTCTACGTCTGTAGGAAATAACGTTTTTCAAAAAAGTACTTTGCACACAGATACCTCGTTGCTTTGGCCAGTTTCTCCCAGAAAATCAGATGTTTCGGCGTGTTTGTTGCAATTTTGCAACGTTAGCAAAGTCCCACTCTGTGCCACGTGTGGCTCTAGTTTTTTTTTTTTTCGAAATTTACACACCTCACTGTGCCTAGGCTGCAATAGTTGCAATTTTTTCTCAACTTCTCAAGACCTTCTGTAGTGGCGACGTTTCTAATGAATATAAATTGGAACATTTTTGCACAACCGGAAGTGCTGCGTTGCAACTTGCCTAAAAAGTAGCAAATTGGCTCTAGCTGTCGCAGTTTTTGATCGATTTTCTTCGGGTTTTCTTTTTTGTAATCTGCTAGTAACTTCTGATCAGATAGCAGTTCAAAAATTTCAATTTTCAAAATTTCGTTGCACACATTTTTTTGCCGTATTTTGCACATTTTTGCAACTTTGCTATTTAAAGACCGATTGATCTGAAAATTTGGGTGCCTTCAAGTGTCATAAATATGAAAACATTGGCAGAGTCAAAATTTTTGCTTCATTTCCGGTTTCAGCGTAAAAAGGGTTTAAACTTCCGGTTGACCTACTTGTGCTGTAATTGATGTATCGCAACAAAATTTATGTCAATCTTAATTAAATTAGAAGACAAAAAAAACGAAGAAGAAAAAATCCGAACCGGAAGTGAAACTTTGGCCGCCATCTTGAAATGTTACTTTTTTGTAAAAGTAAAAATGGGGCCTCAGGGTTATGTCTAATTTCTGCGATAATTACATTTCTGGAATCCTCAGTCGATTGCAAAAAAACATTGGGAGCCGATTTTTGAATTTCGCTTTTGCATTTTTGCAACATCCGGTTGAATTTTTTCAAAGTTTGGGGGTTATTTCTCGTGACCTTGACCTTTGGTGACCGTGACCTTTAGTAGGTCAAAGGTCATTGACCTTGGCTATCAGTTGATACTTTGACCTTTGACCTCCAACTTCTACTTCCGGTTTTATAGCTGCCCGAAAACAGCAAAATTCGCAACTTTGGGTAGCTCTAGAGCGTGACCTAATAAATTTAGAGCGTTATTTTCTCTAGATTCTTAATGCGCTTTTTGTCCTCTTTCCAACGATATATAACAAAAGTTTTTAAAATGAAAATTGAACTTTTTGATTTTTGAACAAAACAGTACAATTTGCTGTATTTACGTTTGTTTGAAATGTATGTGTGTATATCTCGTGATCTATTAAATGTACAAACTTCAAATTTGTACCGTGAATATATATTTTAAATGTGATTAGATTCACGCTAAAAAAAAATGAGATGGGCGTGGCACATCCGGGTAAATTTCGAATTTACCCTTTTCATGGGTCAGCGAATTACGTCTGTAGGAAAAGGCGTTTTTTTTAAAAAGTACTTTGCACACAGATACCTCATTGCTTTGGCCAGTTAATCCCAGAAAATCAGATGATTCGGCCTGTTTGTTGCAATTTCTCGACAATAGCAACCCGGTTGATTTTTTCTAATTTTGGAAGCTTATTTCTCATGACCTTGACCATTGGTGACCTTGACCTTTTGTAGGTCAAAGGTCATTGACCTTATCTATCATTTAATACTTTGACATTTGACCTCCAACGTCAACTTCCGGTTTTATAGCTGCCCGAAAACAGCAAAATTCACAAATTTGGACTGCTCTAGAGCGTGACCTAATTAATTTAGAGGGTTATTTTTTTCAGATTCTTAAGGCACTTTTTGTCCACTTTCCAGCAATGAATAACAAAAGTTTTTAAAATGAAAATTTAATTATTGCACTTTTAAAAGTACATTTTGCTTTTTTGAAATGTATTTGTGCATATCTCGTGATTTAATAGATGTTCAAGCTTCAAATTTGTACCGTTGATATAAATTTCAAATATGATTAGATTTACGCCAAAATAAATGAGATGGGCGTGGCACATCCGGGTAAACTTACAATTTTTCATTTATGTCGGTCAGCGCTCTACGTCTGTAGGAAATAATGTTTTTCAAAAGGTACTTTGCACACAGATACCTCGTTGCTTTGGCCAGTTTCTCCCAGAAAATCAAATGTTTTGGGGTGTTTGTTGCAATTTTGCAACGTTAGCAAAGTCCCACTCTGTGCCACGTGTGGCTCTAGTTTTTTTTTTTTCGAAATTTACACACCTCACACAGCCTAGGCTGCAATAGTTGCAGCAATTTCACAACTTCTCTATACCTTCTGTTGTGGCGACGTTTCTATTAAATATAAATTGGAACATTTTTGCAAAACCATAAGTGCTGCGTTGCAACATGCCTAAAAAGTCGGTCAGTGGCTCTAGAAGTCGCAATTATTGATCGATTTTCTTCGGGTTTGCATTTTTAGAAACTTGAAATAATTTCCAACAAGATAGCAGTTGAAAAATTTCGAAATTCGAAAATTCGTAGCACAAATTTTTTTGCCGTATTTTGCACATTTTTGCAACTTTGCTATTTTAAGACCGATTGATCTGAAAATTTGGGTGCCTTCAAGTGTCATGAATTTAAAAACATTGGCAGAGTCAAAATTTTTGCTTCATTTCCGGTTTCAACGTAAAAAGGGTTTAAACTTCCGGTTGACCTACTTGTGCTGTAATTGATGTATCGCAACAAAATTTATGTCAATCTTAATTAAATTAGAAGACAAAAAAATGAAGAAGAAAAAATCCGGACCGGAAGTGAAACTTTGGCCGCCATCTTGAAATGTCACTTTTTTGTAAAACTCAAAATGGGGCCTCAGGGTAATGTCTAATTTCCGCGATGTTTACATTTCTTGTAGCTTTAGTCGATTACGAAAAAAACTGTGGGAGCCGATTTTTGAATTTTGCTTTTGCATTTTTGCAACATCCGGTTGAATTTTTTCGAAGTTTGGGGGCTTATTTCTCGTGACCTTGACCATTGGTGACTTTGACCTTTAGAAGGTCAAAGGTCATTGACCTTGGCTATTAGTTGACACTTTGATCTTTGACCTCAGACATCAACTTCCGGTTTTATAGCTGTCTGAAAACAGCCAAATTCGCAACTTTGGACTGCTCTAGAGTGTGACCTAATTAATTTAGAGGGTTAATTTTTTTAGATTCTTAAGGTGCTTTTTGTCCTCTTTCTAGCGATGTATAAAAAAAGTTTTTAAAATGAAAATTGAAATTTTTGATTTTTGAAAATAAAAGTACATTTTGCCGTATTTACGTTTTTTTAAAATGTATGTGTGTATATCTCGTGATCTATTGGATGGACAAACTTCAAATTTGTACTGTGAATATACATTTTGAATGTGATTAGATTCACGCTGAAAAGAATTAGATGGGCGTGGCACATCCGGGTAAATTTTCAGTTTTCCATATATATGGGTCAGCGTATTACGTTTGTAGGAAATAAGTTTTTTTTAAAAATTACCTTGCACACAGATACCTTATTGCTTTGGCCAGTTTATCCCAGAAAATCAGATGTTTCTGTCTGTTTGTTGCAATTTGCGACGTTAGCAAAGTCCCACTCTGTGCCACGTGTGGCTCTAGTTATTATTTTAAATTAACAATTAACTAGGCAAATGGTTCTATACTAGCTCTTGCAATTGACTGTCTTTGAGTTTGGGAGCTTGAATACATGTCTATTAAAGATTGCTGTCTTAGGTTTTGATTTGTGTGTGGAGTGGAGTGATTTTGTGGTGTAAGTGGCCTAGTAATGCTTTCTCTAAATTTCTGCAAATCAGATAGAGAGGTAAAACAGATATTTCTGTCATCAGTCAATGGTCTCACATATACTCGCCCATCGTAAGTCCAGCAATTTTTAATATTGCCCTGTTTAAATAGGTCTCTAGACATTTTATATAGCATAGCTCTAGATTTGGTAAGTGCCTCATTTACATAGATTTTGGTATTGTTCCTAGTGTTTGTGTCTTTTAAGTTTCTTTTGTTACCATACACTTTGGCTCTGTCTCTGTAGCTGACAAATCTCACAATAATGTCTCGTGGTCTCTCTAATGTTTTTCTACCAACTCTGTGCGAACGGCTAATATGACTTAGATTGAGTTTAGTAAGGTTATCTTTCAGTATGTCGTTATTGATCAAAGTTAACAGTACCTGATCTGTGTCTTCATCATTAGATTCCTTTATACCACTAAATTTTAGACAATTACGCCTGGAGTACTGTTCCATATCATCAATTCGTTCTTCTAGCGAGCTGATCTTGTCGTTCAATGGTTCCATTATTTGGGGTTGAATAAGATTACTGATGTGTTTCATAATAACGTCTCTTTTCAGGAGTTCACTGATAAATGTTTTGAAACTGTGGTCGTCTTTGAGAACAGAATCTAAGAATGCACTGGTACTCAGACTTGATTCGTCAGCAATTGATCCATCTGCTTTTCTCTTTCTTTGATCAGTGTCATCGTCACATGTCTTAAGACTTTTTCTTACTGTTCTTTACCATATTGGAAGGTATTACGGACTGTACGATACTTAAAAGTGTTGAAAATAAATATCTAATCACCTTGTGAGTAGAAATCAAAATTGGCTAAAGTTTGATGTTTTTTATATCCAAAAACAGCTAAATTCCGTATTATTTCCACAAAGTTTCTAAATAAGTGTTATTTTAGATGTTCCATATGTCCACTATTCACTTTTGATTTTGATCAGAAATTATTTATCACTTGTAGTCCAGACCAAAATTACACGTCTTGTCTCAGTCAGCCATATTTGTTTTCTCTCAACATGATAACATGTTTTGGAAAGATGTTCTAAATTGCTGGTCTTCATTCCAACTCACTTAATAGTAAAGAACTAATAAATTCATGCCCAAAAATTAGTAATACATGGTACCATATTATACAAACACTCAATACTAATTTTGATATTAACTTACCTCAACATTCACTGGATAAGAATTTAATCGTTCTGGGTGTTTACATCGAAAACATAATTCCTCAAATAAAGGCAATAGTTAATTGGCTTTTTATTAATGTTAAACATAGTCTTTATAAGCTCAAATTTGATTACTCAAACACAAAATATTGCTCCCAAATCCAGTTACTAGAATCAGTCAAACGTAAAATAAACTTTAAACTTCAAATTAAACATAATATTCTCACAAGAAATGAAGCTACATACCTTACCTCTAAATGGCCTCTTAAGGAAACATCTTCACCACTAGCCTAAATTGAAATTTGATTATTACTACCGCCATTTTTATTTCATTATCCTCAGAGGTATCCTTGGTTGTCAATTATTAATATAGTGTCAAAATTGAATGTGCATGGGATGTAAAGGATGATATCAATATACTTATTAGATTAAAAATATATATTTTTAATTGTTCCTAAATTATGTTAGTCAATCAAAATGTTTGTTAATCATAATTTAGTTAGGTAAAGACCTACTGCTGGATGGGGGAAGGGGGTTGAGTTGCCAAGGACGTCTATAAATAGCTCTGTATTACCAATACCTCTTATTATTATTTCATGTTGATATAATTCATATACTACAATATAAACGCATTAATGTATTCTAGTGTATTGTTAAATACAAAATATGTTCATATGTGAATGCACTTTTGTCTTTGTAAACTGATGAACCAGCTACTCCTCACCTGGCACCAGTAATGCACCTTTGTGGGAGAAATAAAAATATTTAAAAAAAAAAAAAAAATTGTTTACCCTTTCGTTTTCTTTGTTTCAATAGCTCTATATACATCTAATTCGACTTCTACAGCTATAACATGGAAAAGTGAAAATATTGAAGAAATAGCTTGCATGGCTTTGTATCTTACCCACTGTCAGAATGCATTTCGAAAATAAGGGACATAGCTCACAAAAGTTTTCTATTACTGTCAATTACTTTTTCATATGTTTTTTTAGGGACATCTTTGCGTAAAACAAATAATTACACCAAGTTTCGTGAAAATTTATCAATAATTGGAACGTTTATAAAATTACACCTCTTAGAATGATAATTTGATTTTTTAAACATGGTCATTAATTAAGTGTACTTATTTTCAGTGGACATAAGCCACATATTGACTTGGCGTATAAAAAAGGGATAGATAGTCAAAAACCAATCAAATTCTGAAGATCTCTAATAATATATTCCTTTCCGCTTTTAGAAGATAGTAAAATACTAGGTACAAACCTCCAGTTTCCTCAACAACTACGAGATAATGATGAATTTGAAGGTTATCTTGGTTAAGTTGATTATGTGTCTCTGACGATAAAGGAGTGAATTTTCATATTTGGCAATATATATATTTCATGTACCATCATTATTATCTTGGTTATCATTGTTCTCAGCTGATAGAGTTTCGATAAATTCATGTCTATCACTATTTTATAGTAAAATAATTGCGAACATATAGACTATAACTATATCTAAAAAAAATTGTTGAATGAAGGCAGCAAAATGTGAAAACTTGATAATCTTTATATCTTCAAAAATAAATATGTTTGTAAGAGTTGGGCACGTGATAATTCTGAACAAGACTGACTGAGTAGAACCCACGAATACATTTTGTTTGATGAACAAGCAAATGGCGTAAAAATAACATCCCCAGTATACCTGACTTACACCGTGTTTCATCGAAACCTTTTTTTTAATACCAAAATTACTTCCAAATTCACTCACAGTTCAAAATGAATGTCAGATGTCAAAATAGTGTTTAGAACTGGTACACTGTAATTAATAAATAAATAAATAAACTCTTTATTTTACATGGGTCAGAATTAGGCCCAATACACAAGGACATTACTTGGATTGTCAAATGTTACTCCTTCGGGTAGGCCCATAACTTGCAGATTGATCTTTCTATTCTTTATATCAGTATATGGGATTGTTGAGTTCTGTTTGGTAATAGAATCTGAAATATATTGCAGCTAGTAAGGATAGATAAGTTTTACTGCTATAACTGAAGTACAAAATATTGCCTTTCCTCTGAAAGCTACTTCAACAGATGTTCACTAACCGTTTGCTTGAACATGCAATAACAATAGGGGAATGAGCATGATATATAAGTTACGTAAATCAATTCAGAAGACTAAATTATTTCAAGTTACTTACTCCATGGTAGCTGAAACGTTTTCTGTATTTTTTCCTTAGATCTTTTCTGTTCATAATGATGATATCTGACCAAATAGAAACATACTTTATTAACTATGTGGAAATTTTTTCACAAACTCAAACTTCATTTTAGGTCCATGTACAACCATACCAAATTATACCAACATCATTTATAATGGTAGATTCTAGAGCGTTGACGAGGAAATGGGGAATACAAAAAAACATTTAGCATGTGTAATATGTCTATGTAGAGAGATATCGGCATAAAGGATAACAAAAAGTATTTGATTTGATCACATTTTTTTTTGACAAGATAAAATAATCACAATAATTGCCTTCATCATATTTCAGAAAAATACTTTTAAAGACATAAGATATGAGATATTTACCGGTTACATCCAGCACCACTCAACTCATCAACCTGTGATATAAGTCAATTAATTTCATAAAAGCCAGAAAACATTAGTAAAATAAGAATGCAAATTTTTAAAAAAAGAAGGCAGGTTTGTATGAATTAGCACATTTGGTAATATTGCAAACCATCATGCACAAAAGTTTCAGCAAAATTCGTCCAGAAAAGTTAAAAGTGTTAATTCATTGTCATTGTCATTGTGGACAGACGGACGGAGTGGATATAATATGTTTCATGTTCGATAATATCGATTTATTTATTTATTTATTATTAGATACGGAAATGTTATTGTATCTTTGTATTCGGGAAAGAGCTTATATAGACGAAAGCCTGTTCCCCAATCCTTTTCATATATATGTATATATGTGAATAAAGAACGAAGTATAACCTATGTAAACAATACTTACAGCATTGGCAATAACCTTCAGATGGTATACAATGTGTGTTTTTCTATCTAATCCTTTAAACCGTGTTTCTCGTATTTCCCTCGCTCATTCTCTCAGATGGTCTTTTTCTAATGCACTCAGAGCATATCTTTCTGCGCAACTTCTCCCTAAAAAATCTTTTGGGCTTTCATCGCCTAGAATAAAATATCATTTTAAGTAATATGCTGGTTGAAATGAGGCTACTTCTATCCAAATTTACAGATCCAACGAACTGGAGGTGGTCATAGCCGTAGGGGCCCACGACTCAACGGGGGGGGGGGGGGGGTTTGTGTGGATGCAGACCGACATGCCCGAATTTTAGTGATGTTTGCCAAGTGGCGTTTTGATTTGGCTTGTCGTCCTCTTTTTTCCCCGAAAACATAAAACATACCTACTATTTAAGGGGGTGGTGGGGTTAGTCTCCTAAGGCACCTGGTAGGATACTTCCTATGTTTTTACTAATTGCTTAAGATTGCTTATAGGCCTACTAGTATAAAATAGGGCTGAAGGCCTATCAGCCCTAGGTGCACCTGGGAGGATTTATTTGACCCTTTCAACAAATTTTCATAAATTCAATAGGCCTACTGATAAGATCTCTTGATTATCGCCCTATGTAGATTTCGGGTGCAGATATGCTTTTAAGTATTGAAATAGGCCTACCTCTATTTTGATCGCTTATGAATAACGAATAGCTGTTTGGGCCACAGGATTTTGTTTTCAGCTTTTTTAGTTTTATTGTTAATCCTTTTGATTTTTGTTGGGCCCTTTTATTTCCTATCCAGTTCTGAATTTGTAATTTTGGATTAATCGATTCCGAACTTGTAGGGTAAAATTCTGACAGTGATAGCCTAGCACACCATGTTGGCATCGTGCCGTTAATTTCGAGCAATATTCTTTTCCCATTTTATTGTTATTTGCTTGATGTTTTAGAATTGTTCATGCTTAATTCTTTTTCAGTAGGCCCCTTATTAGCCTATAACTTATTATTTATTATCGCCTATTCTGGATTCCAGCAGGTCACGTGATTACATTTTCCGCCTTTGATCGTTATATAAGAGAGAAAGACCAACGATTCCCTTCCTTTTACAGTTTATCGTTTCTCACGAATCCAGTTGTTAAACTGGTGGCGTAGTGCAGATTTAAATTGATGATTGCAATTGAGGTTTGAAACGATCTGTTAGACATTTTAAAAGTAAATTGTATAAATACCAATAAAAATGGGTAAACTACCGGCTCGTGGGTTACTTCGGCCTGGCGCGAGTTATGACGTCATTGTTTAAACGACCACCTTCGCGCTTCTATTAATAAGCGCGGCGTAAGTAATCGAACGTATATATTGTCATCACCTATGTCCGTCCGTCCGTCTGTCTGTCCGTCGGTCCGTTCACAATTGCCCATTAACAATCTAGAGGGCACAATTCTGATTTTGACAAAACTTGGCATGAGTTTTCATTATCACCCAAGGATAACCTCTATTGGAAATCAGCGAAATCGAAAAAGTATTTAGTATGAATTATGGCCCTTGTTCTTGAAAACGCGTTCAATATTTAGCTAGTAAACACTCTACCAATCACAATTCTTCACAGATTTGGATTAATGTCAGATATTTTTTATTTAAAATCAAACCTGCCAGTGGGCGTATATTGCCTTACCTGGCAAACTATCTTAGACTTGTTATTCACTTTTATTTTATGACGCAGACTGTAATGAACAAGTTGAATGTTTTTATTTCAAATGACGAAACGAATAATGTGTCGGACTCTGTCAGAGTAACCACGAAACTGGAACTTCATCACGTAAAATGTTTACTTTTATTAATTGTTACCGTTACATGTATTATGTATTTGATAAATGCAGAAATAAATCAAATGAAATGGAGTTTTACGTTCTAATCTTTTGCACCTTATTGGTCTAATGAGGACAGGCAAATGCCATGCAATGTGCTCTAAGGGAAATTTTACCAGGACAGTGGAATGAAACTACTCTTATTATCTTAGTTATTTTAATGTATCTTCCTACTTCTAAATTTATATTCGTGGTTTCTTTTATAGAGAGTTGCTGTTTTGAATTGAAAAGAAAGAAGAATTGTAGTTTAAATGTTCGATTTCAAAAGGGAAGATGGAACCATACAAATACAGAAAGTTGTGGACAGTATACTAGCAGTCTAGAGATGGTTATAGAATTTACTTCAATTTGCTTTTTATCCATTGACAATTTGAAGCAAATGTCCTGAATAAGTTGACGGAAATCATTCCGTTGTCGTAAGCTTTGTTGTGCGTTTCTAACTCGTCTTCAGAGAATTCCATTCTCTTCCTCGTTCTCTAAAAAAAATGGATAAAGCATACAGTTGCCAGGAAAATTCGTGCGACGGTGCAATTGAAAATTTAAGAATTAGACGCATGAGAAACGCCCTTTCCTGACATTGGTCAGAGAGAAACCTTAAGACATCACAAACCAAATATTAAGGAATTCTGGGATCCCTGACTAGAGAGGAGTAGCCTCCTATTAGGGCCTAGGCCTAATATTAATAGTAATAGTTACACAGTAAGCTACTGTCAACAGTACAGTAGGCCTACTACTAGACGTAGGACTAGCTTAGTCTAAATCTGAATCATTCTGTCTAGCCTAGGCCTAGAGTTATAATGGTTTGGTTTTTGATTTACACATACATTTATACATTCCTCTTTAGTCCAATCATATTTATATAGTCCACTCTTTTTTAGACATATTTATCAAAGAAATGATATTCAAATTGTCATAAAATGAATGTAAAAAATCATACAACAGGAATAAAAAAAACCTTTTAATTTCGAATACAAAAATATTACTATGAGTATGTACAAAAACAAAACTGATCCAAGACCATAGTATAGTAAGCTATAGTTCAGTAGGTCTGGATAGTATAGTAGGCCTGGAAGTAGCTATAGTAGGTCTAGTAGTAGCTATAGTAGGTCTGGTAGTAGCTATAGTAGGCCTGGAAGTAGCTATAAAAGGTCTGGTAGCTATAGTAGGTCTGGTAGTAGCTATAGTAGGCCTGGAAGTAGCTATAAAGGGTCTGGTAGTAGCTATAGTAGGTCTAGTAAAAGCTATAACATAGAAAGTCTGGTATTAGCTATAGTATACTAGCCCTGGTAGTAGCTATAGTATAGTAGGTCTGGTAGTAGCTTTAGTAGGCCTGATAGTAGCTATAGTAGGCCTGAAGTAGCTATAAGAGATCTGGTAGTAGCTATAGTAGGTAGTACATCAAGTGGGCCAGTAAAAATAACCCAGTACTACCCGTGGCCCAGTAACAATACCCTGATACATCAACTAGTCCGATATAAATAGTCGTGTACTGTCAGAATAATAGGCAGAATAAGAATATATATTTTAGTCGCAGTGCATAAAACAGCAATCTGCCGCAACTGTATAGGTGCCTTAAGGCGTGTCATTTTTTATCTGGACGTTAGTGGGTGGATGAATTAATTGTTAGCCGTTCGCAGCAATATTTTTGTTAGTCTTTGTTAGCTGCTGGTAGCAACTAACATTTACCCTCAGGGGCGGAAAGACGCCTTTGTTACTGCTCTGGGCGCTAACATAAGCCCCACAATATCCTGCTCTGAGCAGCTAACAATAGACGAATCGGGTGGAGATTTTAGCCTTGCCTGTATTCGGAAAAAGTATTTTTGTGACTGATGCACGATTTGATCTTCTGATACATATCATAAATAATATTTCAGAATTTTCTTTTAATGTTACTTCCGTGCAATTTAGAATAAAGATAGAGCCTTTGTATAGAATCGAAGCATTTTTTCAAAGTCGATAAAACAACAATATAGATTTGATTTATGACATTACAAAAGGTCAAGTAATGCGTTTATAGTAAATATATGATCGTTTGTTGAATATTCGGCTCTGAAAATATCATTTGATATTGGTATAAGTTTGAATAAGTCGCGCATTCAGAAATGAAGTGCACAATTTTCGTATCGTAGAGAGTAATGTAATCGGTCTGTAGTTGCCCGGATTGGATTTATCTCCCTTATTTTTATAAATAGGTATTATAACGGTTCATTCCCGGGAAGTCACCGCTTGGGTCAAAACTACTCATGCAGATATAAAAAATGGTGACTTCACGAGAATTTTGTCAAAAAATGGATTTTGAGAACAATAGACTTACTGGGTGTTATCATATATCATAGTACACTTAAGTTAATCTAAATCGGGTTATAGCCAATTAAACAAAATATTTTTAATTATTTATTTTATTTATTACATTTATTTCAGTTTCAGTAAAAAACGAAACAGATCCGCAAACTCGTAAATAGTTACTTCATTATTCACGCATCGCTGTCTGCTTTGAATTTGTCTAGCTTCCAGATTTTCATGAATTTATGTCACTGTTAATGAGCTCTTAACACCTTTAATCTCTCGGCGACATAACTTTAAAATATCAAAGTAAATAAAACGGTGACTTCCCGGGAATTATAAATTTTCTAGCGGTGACTTTCCATTCAATCATACATAAGGTAAAGTGCCAGTATCGAAGATAAAATTAAATAATTTTTCATACATTTCAATGGTTTGATCTATTGTGATTTTAATATATTCGTTTATAATACTGTCTTCTCCTGGGGCCTTAATATTTTTGAGTTTTCTAACACTTGATTTTATTTCACTACGGCTAATTGGCGAATTTAAAATGAGGTTAATTTCGGGTTCTACTATTTAATTATCAAAGTTGTTCTGATCAAAGCTGATATTATTTCCGGTATTAGAGTTGAGTTTAGAGAAATACTCAAAAATTTATCAATAATGATTTCAGAGTTTTGGGACGAGTCTTTGAAATTTCCCTTAAGTAATTTCCAGAATTCTTTTGGGCTTTCTTAGCAGATTCTCGAAAGGATTATTAGGGACATATTTTCGAAGGCGGTCTAAATGGTGTCCTCCCATTAGTCATACCTCCATTAGTCATACTCATAAAAATCATAAAGTTAATGAGGGATTAGCAAAAACAAAAATAGCCATATACCCATTAGTTAAAATGGATTAGTCTTGTAAGTATTTACAGATATTAATAAAGTAAATTAGATTGAAGTTTTAAAAATATATACCTTTGGTGTTTTGAGAATGTACAAGATTCTCTCAAACTAATAACTGAATCAAATTGAGTTAACTCAATTTAGTAAAGGTGAAAGATGAGGGTTTTGGCGGATCGCCGAGATTGACCTCTCTTTACTTAATGGCAGCTACTAGTTTCGACCGTATGGGTCTCGTCAGGCTGATGTGGTCTGCTTAATTCTTTGCGGTATTTATAGGCTAGGCATGGCGGATCATTGAGACGTCAACCTCAGTGGCGGATCATCCAGGTTGGCGGATCATAAAGAGAAGTGGCGGATCATTTTGTCCTGTGGCGGATCAAAAGGAATCAAGTCGTAAAACTAGTTTTCTAGATTTTAGAAATGGAGAGTAACGACTAGGCTATTTGTTTGAGTGATGGCGTGGAATAGATCAATATTCTTAGTCTAAAAAAGATTTTATTGAATGAATAAAATCAAAGGATGTTTTCTTGAAAGCTTTTTTTCAATTACTTCCTCGGGCGTACGTCTTCCCTGTTCTGTGGTCGGAAAACCTTCCAAGTTTCCGGTTTAAGCTCTGCTACTTCGATCTCTCCCTTGAGTAGTTTGTCCCATCTACCGAAGTCTGGCCAGGGTATATCAATACGTTTCTCTGACCAGAAATTGGTTCTTGCAGGTAATTCACTTGTTTCATGGATGGTGTTATATTCAGGGTTTATATTAGCACTTGATGTTGTATCGGTTGCTAATGGTCCTGGAACTATTTCATCTTCCTCGATGTTTTCGAGGCTGCCGATGGCATCGGATATTGCCACTGCCAATAGGTCAGTGTGCTTCCTCCTGATATGCTTTCCAAGGTTGTCTGAGCGTTTGAACTGTAACCCACAATGTTCGCATAGTATCTTCTTGCGCATATGTATAGATCTAAAGTGTCTAAGTAGGTTGGTTTGTTCTGTAAAGGTACATTTGCAGACTTTGCAGATGAGTGCCATGATGCCATCAATTTAGTAAAGAAAACACAAACTAGTATATAAAAGTGTCTATGTGTTAGATTTCATTCATTCGTATCATTCTTAATACCATGGCAGAATTGATCGCAGACAGTTCAGACAGACTTTGAGCAAGCCGCCATCTGAGCCATTGAAACCGAATTCCTTGCAGCCAGAGTGAGAGGATGTGCAGACGTATTATTAGAAGCTAAAAGATCTTATTCAGGAGTATTTAGAGATTCTTTACTCACTCTAAAATACGAGGTAATAATGTTATATTAGTCTAGAAAATAGTTTAAAGTGAAATGTAGATCGTAACTAAAGTAAACAAACCAACTTCCGGTTGGACTTTTAGTCCAAGAAGACCTGCTGTTGATTGCCTGACATAGAAACAGTGAAAAAGGTGAGATCTACCATATTAAAATGGAAAAGTTAAACCGTGAACTAACGGTGATCTTAATCCCCAAGGAACCTGTGAGGCCAAATTCCACAGAATTTCTCAGGACGATCCTTGAGCGTGGCATAGATATTGAACAAATGGACTGTTTTCAAAACATAGGTCAAGGCCGTATTCTAGTCACTCTCGACTCTAAAGAATCTACAGAAAAATTCATAACTGACTTTATTGCATTAGATAAAAATTATTTCGACACTGAATATACAATTGATTATTTGGAAAATGTGTATCCGGATCCCCATATCCCACAATTCATAACAATAACAATTTTTGGAGCCCCATATGAGTTAAATGATAAATTTATACTCACAAAATTACAGTTATTAAAGACCTGGGATGCCATATAACAAACGGAGTACGTTATGTCAAAACAAGCAGCATTAAAAAGCCCATTCCATCCAATATTTATGTGCATGGCTGGCGCCTAGGTGTGAAATACGAGGGCCAGGAGGCACCAAATCAGCGCTGCTACAATTGCCAAATGTATGGGCATCATGCCAATAACTGCCCAAATGAGCGGGTTGAAAGAGCTGTTAGTGACAAACTTATATATATAAGAGAGGAGCAGCCCTCTAATCCTGTCCCCAGTCCGTCCCCAAGTCAACAAGAAACCATGCAAAATGAAACAAACACTGTAAATAATAATGTAAATATGATAGAAAAAAATGACAAAACCAAAGAAAATGTCAATACCGAAAAAAGTGAAAAAACCAAGAAAACTCTTGTAAATAAACAAAAAAAGGAAAAAAGCAATAAAACCCCTGTAAATAGAGAAAAAAATGAAAAAAACAATAAAATTCCTGTAAATAGTGAAAAAACTGTAAATAATGACAATGTTAAAACTACAAAAAAAGGAAAAAATCTAAAAACTGTAAATAAAGCTAAAAATGATAAAAGTGACAAAAAAGAAATAGAAAAAAAGTTAGATATAGTAGAAAAAACTGTAAATAATGAAAAAAATGTAAATAATGCTAATGAGAAAATTGATGATCAAGGATATCTCATCCCGATAGCTAACGATGAACAATATGCCCAGGACTTGTCAGACCCATCTATCAATGTAAATTATGACAGCATTGATGAGGACAGTGATGACAGTTACACTTCTTCGGATGATACTGGCATCACTGAGTCAGAGGAGAGTGCCCTGCAGGCTGAACTGTCGTATCAACGAGAAGAGAGGAGACGGAACGCCTCCACTCCAAATGATTTGATAGACAATGAACGCCCCCCATCAGCCCTTGATAACATCCTTGATTTATCTGAATTGTCAGATGTTAATATCCCCCAACCTGCTGTGTGCGGTCAGGAGGAAATGAAAAAGAAAAGAAAAGAGCTTCCTTGGAAACCTTTTCACGAAGGCCAGAAAAGGTGTTACGGGTAATTAATACGGGTATATTATAAAAAGACTTTGTGAACAATCTGTGATATAAAACAACATGTGATATTTATTTTAACTTTTTATCAAATCTTAATTATACATATCCTTCTATATATACTAATATATTAATATCATGCACATCTGCACCCTAAATGTACATAGAGGTTTTAGAAACAAAATTGATGAAATTTTAATCCAGTTTAAAAAATGTAATATATTATGCTTACAAGAAACCAATTTTATAGAAAATGAGAAAAAAAACAGCTACAAAAAGATACCGATTTTAAATTCACTGTAAATAATGGCAATAGCAATAATAATGGCGTCTGCACTATTGTACATAACTCTATTTCCTTCACCGATATCCCCACCCCACCCTTTTTCTCTGGTCGTCTGTTGCACATCTCTACTCTCATCAACAATACTCTGACACACATCTTTAATATCTATGCACCAGTCTATCTTCACCAAAAAACTCTTTTCTATACTGAACTCTTCTCTTATATTATTTCAACTGTTAAACCTGACCAATATCTGATTTTAACTGGGGATTTTAACTGTATATATAATATTATAGATTCAAAAAATAAAAATGTAAATAACACACCACCAGCCACCAGAAATCTTTTTCACTCTTTTAAAGTTAAATTAGCACTTGTAGATATATTTAGAGAACAACACCCCACAAAATGTATATACACCTATATTAACTCACAGGGCGATGGAAGTCGACTTGATCGCTTCTTCACGAATAAATCACTTTCACAACACTGTACAAATATTTCACACATTCCTGTTAATAGCTCAGATCACAAAGAAGTTGTTCTAGACATTAAGAAATTTAGATGGGGGAGGGGCTACTTCAAATTAAATGAATCTATTTTAACAAATTTAAATCTTAAAAACACTATTTCATACTTTTGGAGGGGGTGGCAAGAGCAAAAATTACATTTTCAAAATTATCTTAATTGGTGGGAGGAGGGCAAAAAACGTTCAGCAAAGATTTGTAAGGATTATTCAGCTATCTTATGTAAAGAACAGAAAAGGGAATTATTTTGTAAATATAAGACTCTAGAACAACTGGAAAATGACACAAATTTTAACTTAGCACTTGTAAATAATGTAAAACAAGAAATTTTAAAAATAGAAAAAAAAAGGGTTAAGGGGGTGTATATAAGGGCTAAAGCAGACTATGTAAATACAGATGAAGAAAATGTACATATGTATAAAGAAATTGAAATAAAAAATGGAAAAAAGAAATGTATAGAAAAACAAGAAAATTTAAGGGGGGATATTTTAACAAACCGGGATGATATTTTAAACATAATTCACAATTTTTATGCAGCACTCTACACATCACAGCATGTAAAGGAACACGACATTCACACATATCTATCCAACTGTCCACTGACACCCCTCACAGACACAGATCTATCCCTCATACGTGACCCTTTTTTCTCGAAACATGAAATATTGGCGGCAATTAAGGAATTTAAAAATGGTAAGACTCCGGGGGTTGATGGATTAAGTAAGGCCTTTTATGAAGAAAATTGGGATATTTTAGGGGATGATCTTTGTGAATTATTTAATAACATTTATTTTCAGGGGGAACTTTCAAAAACAATGAGGGAAGGGGTAATTACTTTGGCATATAAGGGGAAAGGACAGACCAGACTACTGAAAAATTACAGACCTATTTCTCTTCTCTGCTATGACTATAAGATTATTTCTAAAATTTTGGCAAAAAGACTTAAAAAAGTAATTAATTCTATTGTTTATGACGTACAGACAGGGGCGGGGGAAGACAAGACTATTATTAACAATCTCCTTTCTATCGACTATCTTCTTCTCTATATCAATCAGAAAAACATTCCTTCTAATCTATCGACTTTTGACCAAGAAAAAGCGTTTGACAGAATTGAAATTAATTATATCATTATTTTATTAGAATATCTAAATTTTCCACAATATTTCATCAGATGGGTAAGCATACTCCTCTATAAAGATATTACTAGTAAAGTTGAGGTTTCAGGTGCCTTTACTAGTGATATCGCCATTGCCAGAGGTGTCCGCCAGGGTTGCCCTCTCAGCATGGCACTATTCTCCATTGCAATTCATCCGTTGGCAGTTTATATTCAGAACAATGATGGTATTAAGATCCCTAATTTCAGTCGAGAAATCAAAATTTTTCAACACACGGATGATTTATCTACTATTACAACCTCAAAACAGTCTTTTGGCTTGATATTACAGGAATTTGATAGATTTAGTAAGGTATCAGGGTCCAAATTAAATGTAGAGAAAACAGAAATATTGTGTATGAACAATTCCAGGAACTTTATACCCGTTCAAAATCAACATTCGATCCGTGATGTCATTAAATTATTAGGCATTTGGTTTGGGGAAGGTCAGACTGGGAAGAATTAGGATATAATAGTAGCTAAGACTTTAGGATTGACTTTAAGGTGGACAGACAGACAGCTCTGTTTTAAGGAAAAATTAATTGTCATAAATACATACATTATTAGTCTGTCCGTGTACGTCGCGAGAATTGTCCCACCATCCAAGACCGCATTGAAACAAATATATTCAGCCATTTTCAAATTTCTATGGAGCAATCAATTCGAACTTATTAAACGTGACACCCTTCATTTAAATTCTGAACAAGGTGGACTTGGGATTCCAAATTTAGAATTAAAAATTTTGGCCCTTCAATTTCAACAGATATCCCAAGTTTTGATTGGCAATCAAAATCCCTGGGTGTCACTCTTCAATTATCGGCTCGGAATTTCTCTCAAAAATATTATTGATTTCAATTTGGCT
>CM060201.1:2737752-2753395 GCA_030562195.1 Nipponacmea schrenckii
TCGCAACTTTGGGCTGCTCTAGAGCGTGACCTAATTAATTTAGAGTGTTAATTTTTTCAGATTCTTAAAGTGCTTTTTGTCCTCTTTCCAACGATATATAACAAAAGTTCGTAAAATGAAAATTGAATTTTTTGATTTTTGCAAAGAAAAGTACATTTTGCCGTATTTTCGCTTCCTTGAAATGTATGTGTGTATATCTCGTGATCTATTAGCTGTACAAGCTTCAAATTTTTACTGTGAATATACATTTTGAATATGATTAGATTCCCTTCCAAAAAAACGAGATGGGCGTGGCACATCCGGGTGAACTTCAAATTTACCATTTATATCGGTCAGCGAATTACGGCTGCAGTAAATAACGTTTTTCAAAAAAGTACCTTGCAAACATATATCTCATTACTTTGGCCAGTTTATCCCAAAAAATCAAATGTTTCTGCCTGTTTGTTGCAATTTTGCGACATTTGCAAAAAATCAGGTTTTTTTTTAAATTGGGGGCTTATTTCTAGTGACTTTGACCTTTGGTGACCTTGACCTTTACAAGGTCATTGGTCACTGACTTTAGCTATCAGTTGAAAATTTGGCATTAGACTTCTGATGTCTATTTCCGGTTTTATAGCTGCTCGAAAGCACCAAAATTTGCAACGTTGGACTGCTCTAGAGCGTGACCTAATTAATTTAGAGGGTTATTTTTTTCACATTCCCAAGACGCCTTTTGTCCTCTTTCCAGCGATGCACAATAAAAGTTTTTAAAATGAAAATTTAATTTTTGGACTTTTAAAATTAAAGTACATTTTGCTTTTTTGAAACGTATTTGTGTATATCTCGTGATCTATTAGATGTACAAGCTTTAAATTTGAACCATGAATATATATTTTGTATGAGATTAGATTTACGCAAAAGTAAATTAGATGGGCGTGGCACATACGGGTAAACTTCCAATTTACCAGTTATATCGGTCAGCGCTTTACATCTGTAGGAAATAACATTTTTCCAAAAAATTCTTTGCACACAGATACCTCGTTGCTTTGGCCAGTTTCTCCCAGAAAATCAGATGTTTCGACCTGTTTGTTGCAATTTTGCAACGTTAGCAAAGTCCCACTCTGTGCCACGTGTGGCTCTAGTTTTTTTTTTTTTTCGAAATTTACACACCTCACTGTGCCTAGGCTGCAATAGTTGCAATTTTTTCTCAACTTCTCCAGACCTTCTGTAGTGGCGACGTTTCTAATGAATATAAATTGGAACATTTTTGCACAACCAGAAGTGCTGCGTTGCAACTTGCCTAAAAAGTAGCAAATTGGCTCTAGCTGTCGCAATTTTTGATCGATTTTCTTCGGGTTTTCATTTTTGTAATCTGCAAGTAACTTCTGATCAGATAGCAGTTCAAAAATTTCAATTTTCAAAATTTCGTTGCACACATTTTTTTGCCGTATTTTGCACATTTTTGCAACTTTGCTATTTAAAGACCGATTGATCTGAAAATTTGGGTGCCTTCAAGTGTCATGAATATGAAAACATTGGCAGAGTCAAAATTTTTGCTTCGTTTCCGGTTTCAGCGTAAAAAGGGTTTAAACTTCCGGTTGACCTACTTGTGCTGTAATAGATGTATCGCAACAAAATTTATGTCAATCTTAATTAAATTAGAAGACAAAAAAACGAAGAAGAAAAAATCCGAACCGGAAGTGAAACTTTGGCCGCCATCTTAAAATGTTACTTTTTTGTAAAAGTAAAAATGGGGCCTCAGGGTTATGTCTAATTTCTGCGATAATTACATTTCTGGAATCCTCAGTCGATTGCGAAAAAAACATTGGGAGCCGATTTTTGAATTTCGCTTTTGCATTTTTGCAACATCCGGTTGAATTTTTTCAAAGTTTGGGGGCTTATTTCTCGTGACCTTGACCTTTGGTGACCGTGACCTTTAGTAGGTCAAAGGTCATTGACCTTGGCTATCAGTTGACACTTTGACCTTTGACCTCCAACGTCTACTTCCGGTTTTATAGCTGCCCGAAAACAGCAAAATTCGCAACTTTGGGTAGCTCTAGAGCGTGACCTAATAAATTTAGAGCGTTATTTTCTCCGGATTCTTTATGCGCTTTTTGTCCTCTTTCCAACGATATATAACAAAAGTTTGTTAAAATTAAAATTGAACTTTTTGATTTTTGAACATAACAGTACAATTTGCTGTATTTACGTTTGTTTGAAATGTATGTGTGTATATCTCGTGATCTATTAAACGTACAAACTTCAAATTTGTACCGTGAATATACATTTTGAATGTGATTAGATTCACGCTAAAAAAAATGAGATGGGCGTGGCACATCCGGGTAAATTTCGAATTTACCCTTTTCATGGTTTAGCGAATTACGTCTGTAGGAAAAAGCGTTTTTTTTAAAAAGTACTATGCACACAGATACCTCATTGCTTTGGCCAGTTCATTCCAGAAAATAAGATGATTCGGCCTGTTTGTTGCAATTTCTCGACAATAGCAAACCGGTTAATTTTTTCTAATTTTGGAAGCTTATTTCTCATGACCTTGACCATTGGTGACCTTGAACTTTTGAAGGTCAAAGGTCATTGACCTTATCTATCATTTAATACTTTGACATTTGACCTCCGACGTCAACTTCCGGTTTTATAGCTGCCCGAAAACAGCAAAATTCACAAATTTGGACTGCTCTAGAGCGTGACCTAATTAATTTAGAGGTTTATTTTTTTCAGATTCTTAAGGCACTTTTGTCCACTTTCCAGCAATGAATAACAAAAGTTTTTAAAATGAAAATTTAATTTTTGCACTTTTAAAATTAAAGTACATTTTGCTTTTTTGAAATGTATTTGTGCATATCTCGTGATCTATTAGATGTTCAAGCTTCAAATTTGTACCGTTAATATACATTTTAAATATGATTAGATTTACGCCAAAATAAATGAGATGGGCGTGGAACATCCGGGTAAACTTACAATTTTTCATTTATGTCGGTCAGCGCTCTGCGTCTGTAGGAAATAACGTTTTTCAAAAGGTACTTTGCACACAGATACCTCGTTGCTTTGGCCAGTTTCTCCCAGAAAATCAAATGTTTCGGGCTGTTTGTTGCAATTTTGCAACGTTAGCAAAGTCCCACTCTGTGCCACGTGTGGCTCTAGTTGTGGGACTTTGCTACCGCAAAGTCCCAGTTTGTTATCGGTTTGTCAATTCTTTTTTTTTTTTTTTTTTTTTTTTTCGAAATTTACACAGGGCACACAGCCTAGGCTGCAAGAGTTGCAGCAATTTCACAACTTCTCTACACCTTCTGTCGTGGCGACGTTTCTATTAAATATAAATTGGAACATTTTTGCAAAACCGGAAGTGCTGCATTACAACATACCTAAAAAGTCGGTCAGTGGCTCTAGAAGTCGCAATTTTCAATCGATTTTCGTCGGGTTTGCATTTTTGGAAACTTGAAATAATTTCCAACAAGATAGCAATTTCAAAATTTCAAAATTTGAAAATTCGTAGCACACATTTTTTTGCCGTATTTTGCACATTTTTGCAACTTTGTTATTTAAAGACCGATTTATCTTAAAAAAATTGAGTATATGTAGCCCATGGAATGATTTCCAAAAAGTAGGTCAAAATTTTTGCGTCACTTCCGGTTTTTGCGAAAAATAGAGTTTTACGTCCGGTTGAATAACTTCCGGTTTTATTAATGTATGAGATTCAAACTTGTATCATCGGGTAGCCATTAGCCATACAAAAAAGCGAAGAAAATAAAATCAAGGCCGCATGCGCAACTTTCGCCGCCATTTTGATTTTTCTGAAATTGCGCGAATTTAATTCAGACATTATGGCTTATCCGATTGAAATGATTTTGGTGTCAAATGAAAGAACATAAAAATTGCAAAAAAACATTGGAAGTCGATTTTTGAATTTCGCTTTTGCATTTTTGCAATATCCGGTTGAATTTTTTCAAAGTTTGGGGGCTTATTTCTCGTGACCTTGACCTTTGGTGACCATGACCTTTAGTAGGTCAAAGGTCATTGACCTTGGCTATCAGTTGATACTTTGAACTTTGACCTCCGACGTCTACTTCCGGTTTTATAGCTGCCCGAAAACAGCAAAATTCGCAACTTTGGGCTGCTCTAGAGCGTGACCTAATTAATTTAGAGTGTTAATTTTTTCAGATTCTTTGATTGTTTTTTGTCCTCTTTCCAACGATATATAACAAAAGTTTGTAAAATGAAAATTGAATTTTTTGATTTTTGCAAAGAAAAGTACATTTTGCCGTATTTTCGCTTGCTTGAAATGTATGTGTGTATATCTCGTGATCTATTAGCTGTACAAGCTTCAAATTTTTACTGTGAATATACATTTTGAATATGATTAGATTCCCCTCCAAAAAAACGAGATGGGCGTGGCACATCCGGGTGAACTTCAAATTTACCATTTATATCGGTCAGCGAATTACGGCTGCAGTAAATAACGTTTTTCAAAAAAGTAACTTGCATACATATATCTCATTACTTTGGCCAGTTTATCCCAAAAAATCAAATGTTTCTGCCTGTTTGTTGCAATTTTGCGATATTTGCAAAAAATCAGTTTTTTTTTTTTGTTTGGGGGCTTATTTCTAGTGACTTTGACCTTTGGTGACCTTGACCTTTACAAGGTCATTGGTCACTGACTTTAGCTATCAGTTGACAATTTGGCATTAGACTTCTGACGTCTATTTCCGGTTTTATAGCTGCTCGAAAGCAGCAAAATTTGCAACGTTGGACTGCTCTAGAGCGTGACCTAATTAATTTAGAGGGTTATTTTTTTCACATTCCCAAGGCGCCTTTTGTCCTCTTTCCAGCGATGCACAACAAAAGTTTTTAAAATGAAAATTTAATTTTTGGACTTTTAAAATTAAAGTACATTTTGCTTTTTTGAAACGTATTTGTGTATATCTCGTGATCTATTAGATGTACAAGCTTCAAATTTGTACCATGAATATATATTTTATATGAGATTAGATTTACGCAAAAGTAAATTAGATGGGCGTGGCACATTCGGGTAAACTTCCAATTTACCAGTTATATCGGTCAGCGCTTTACATCTGTAGGAAATAACATTTTTCCAAAAAATTCTTTGCACACAGATACCTCGTTGCTTTGGCCAGTTTCTCCCAGAAAATCAGATGTTTCGGCCTGTTTGTTGCAATTTTGCAACGTTAGCAAAGTCCCACTCTGTGCCACGTGTGGCTCTAGTTTTTTTTTTTTTCGAAATTTACACACCTCACTGTGCCTAGGCTGCAATAGTTGCAATTTTTTCTCAACTTCTCCAGACCTTCTGTAGTGGCGACGTTTCTAATGAATATAAATTGGAACATTTTTGCACAACCGGAAGTGCTGCGTTGCAACTTGCCTAAAAAGTAGCAAATTGGCTCTAGCTGTCGCAATTTTTGATCGATTTTCTTCGGGTTTTCATTTTTGTAATCTGCAAGTAACTTCGGATCAGATAGCAGTTCAAAAATTTCAATTTTCAAAATTTCGTTGCACACATTTTTTTGCCGTATTTTGCACAGTTTTGCAACTTTGCTATTTAAAGACCGATTGATCTGAAAATTTGGGTGCCTTCAAGTGTCATGAATATGAAAACATTGGCAGAGTCAAAATTTTTGCTTCATTTCCGGTTTCAGCGTAAAAAGGGTTTAAACTTCCGGTTGACCTACTTGTGCTGTAATTGATGTATCGCAACAAAATTTATGTCAATCTTAATTGAATTAGAAGACAAAAAAACGAAGAAGAAAAAATCCGAACCGGAAGTGAAACTTTGGCCGCCATCTTGAAATGTTACTTTTTTGTAAAAGTAAAAATGGGGCCTCAGGGTTATGTCTAATTTCTGCGATAATTACATTTCTGGAATCCTCAGTCGATTGCGAAAAAAACATTGGGAGCCGATTTTTGAATTTCGCTTTTGCATTTTTGCAACATCCGGTTGAATTTTTTCGAAGTTTGGGGGCTTATTTCTCGTGACCTTGACCTTTGGTGACCGTGACCTTTAGTAGGTCAAAGGTCATTGACCTTGGCTATCAGTTGATACTTTGACCTTTGACCTCCGACATCTTCTTCCGGTTTTATAGCTGCCCAAAAACAGTAAAATTCGCAATTTTGGAATGCTCTAGAGCGTGACCTAATTAATTTAGAGTGTTATTTTTTTCAGATTCTTGAAAGTGCTTTTTGTCCTCTTTCCAAGGATATATAACAAAAGTTTGTAAAATGAAAATTGAAGTTTTTCATTTTTGCAAAGATAAGTACATTTTGCCGTATATTCGCTTGTTTGAAATGTATGTGTGTATATCTCGTGATCTATTAGATGTACAAGCTTCAAATTTGTACCGTGAATATACATTTTGAATATGATAAGATTCCTGTCCAAAAAAACGAGATGGGCGTGGCACATCCGGGTTAATTTCAAATTTACCATTTATATCGGTCAGCGTATTACGGCTGCAGGAAATAACGTTTTTCAAAAAAGTACCTTGCATACACATATCTCATTACTTTGGCCAGTTTATCCCAAAAAATCAAATGTTTCTGCCTGTTTGTTGAAATTTGCGACATTTGCAAAAAATCAGGTTTTTTTTTTAGTTTGGGGGCTTATTTCTAGTGACTTTGACCTTTGGTGACCTTGACCTTTACAAGGTCATTGGTCACTGACTTTAGCTATCAGTTGACAATTTGGCATTAGACTTCTGACGTCTATTTCCGGTTTTATAGCTGCTCGAAAGCAGCAAAATTTGCAACGTTGGACTGCTCTAGAGCGTGACCTAATTAATTTAGAGGGTTATTTTTTTCACATTCCGAAGACGCCTTTTGTCCTCTTTCCAGCGATGCACAACAAAAGTTTTTAAAATGAAAATTTAATTTTTGGACTTTTAAAATTAAAGTACATTTTGCTTTTTTGAAACGTATTTGTGTATATCTCGTGATCTATTAGATGTACATGCTTCAAATTTGTACCATGAATATATATTTTGTATGAGATTAGATTTACGCAAAAGTAACTTAGATAGGCGTGGCGCATACGGGTAAACTTCCAATTTACCAGTTATATCGGTCAGCGCTTTACATCTGTAGGAAATAACGTTTTTCCAAAAAATTCTTTGCACACAGATACCTCGTTGCTTTGGTCAGTTTCTCCCAGAAAATCAGATGTTTCGGCCTGTTTGTTGCAATTTTGCAACGTTAGCAAAGTCCCACTCTGTGCCACGTGTGGCTCTAGTTTTTTTTTTTTTTTTTCGATTTTTCCACACCTTCCTGCTCTTAAACTACAGTAGTTGCAGCAACCATTCAAATTTCCTAGACCTTCTGTAGTGGCAAAAAAGTTAATGAATATAAATTGGAACATTTTTGCAAAACCAGAAGTGCAACAGTGCAACATTTGCAAAAAACAGTTTTTCGGCTCTAGAAGGCGCAATTTTGGCCCGATTTTCATCGGGTTTTCATTTTCAGATTCTACATACAATATCCAATAGGAAAGCAGTTAAAAAAATTCGAATTTCGAAAATTCGTAGCAGACAATCTTTTGCCGTATTTTCGAATTTTTTTACCATTTTTTAAATTTCTGTCCGATTAAGTTCCAATTTTAGGTGCTAAGAGAGACTATAAATCTGAACAAAATGACATTGTCAAATATTTTGCGTCACTTCCGGTTTAAGCTCAAAAAGGGTTCAAAGTTGAAATCTCTGATTTTCGGTCTACTTCCGGTCTAATTGTCACGGGTCATTGAAACTTGTGTTGAACAATATCTTTTTAAAAAAACTGGCCGATTTAAAAAAAAAATCCAGACCGGAAGTAATACTTTGGCCGCCATCTTGAAATTCACTTTTTTGTAAAACTCAAAATGGGGCCTCTACGGTAAGAGCGATTTGCGTGATGTTTATATTTCTGGAAAGCTTAGTTGATTGCGAAAAAAATTATGGTAACCGATTTTTGAATTTCACTTTTGCAATTTTGCAACATCCAGTTGAATTTTTTCTAAGTTTGGGGGCTTATTTCTCGTGACCTTGACCTTTGACGACCCTGACCTTTAGTAGGTCAAAGGTCATTGACCTTGGCTATCAGTTGATACTTTGAACTTTGACCTACGACGTCTACTTCCGGTTTTATAGCTGCCCGAAAACAGCAAAATTCGCAAATTTGGGCTGCTCTAGAGCGTGACCTAATTAATTTAGAGTGTTAATTTTTTCAGATTCTTAGATTGTTTTTGTCCTCTTTCCAACGATATATAACAAAAGTTTGTAAACTGAAAATTGAAGTTTTTGATTTTTGCAAAGAAAAGTACATTTTGCCCTATTTTCGCTTGTTTGAAATGTATGTGTGTATATCTCGTGATCTATTAGCTGTACAAGCTTCAAATTTTTACTGTGAATATACATTTTGAATATGATTAGATTCCCCTCCAAAAAAAACGAGATGGGCGTGGCACATCCGGGTGAAATTCAAATTTACCATTTATATCGGTCAGCGAATTACGGCTGCAGTAAATAACGTTTTTCAAAAAAGTACCTTGCCTACATATATCTCATTACTTTGGCCAGTTTATCCCAAAAAATCAAATGTTTCTGCCTGTTTGTTGCAATTTTGCGACATTTGCAAAAAAATCAGTTTTTTTTAGTTTGGGGGCTTATTTCTAGTGACTTTGACCTTTGGTGACCTTGACCTTTATAAGGTCATTGGTCACTGACTTTAACTATCAGTTGACAATTTGGCATTAGACTTCTGACGTCTATTTCCGGTTTTATAGCTGCTCGAAAGCAGCAAAATTTGCAACGTTGGACTGCTCTAGAGCGTGAACTAATTAATTTAGAGGATTATTTTTTTCACATTCCGAAGGCGCCTTTTGTCCTCTTTCCAGCGATGCACAACACAAGTTTTTAAAATGAAAATTTAATTTTTGGACTTTTAAAATTAAAGTACATTTTGATTTTTTGAAACGTATTTGTGTATATCTCGTGATCTATAAGATGTACAAGCTTCAAATTTGTACCATAAATATATATTTTGTATGAGATTAGATTTACGCAAAAGTAACTTAGATGGGCGTGGCACATACGGGTAAACTTCCAATTTACCAGTTATATCGGTCAGCGCTCTACGTCTGTAGGAAATAACGTTTTTCAAAAGGTACTTTGCACACAGATACATCGTTGCTTTGGCCAGTTTCTCCCAGAAAATCTAATGCTTCGGGCTGTTTGTTGCAATTTTGCAACGTTAGCAAAATCCCACTCTGTGCCACGTGTGGCTCTAGTTGTGGGACTTTGCTACCGCAAAGTCCCAGTTTGTTTTCGGTTTGTCAATTCTTTTTTTTTTTTTTTTTTTTTTTTTCTAAATTTACACACCCCACTGCGCCTAGACTACAATAGTTGCAACATTGTCTCAACTTCTCTAGACCTTCTGTAGTGGCGACGTGTTGCATAAATATAAAATGGAACATTTTTGCAAAACCGGAAGTGCTACATTGCAACATGCCTAAAAAGTCGGTCAGTTGTGCTAGAAGTCGTAATTTTTGATCGATTTTTTTCGGGTTTGCATTTTTGAAAACTTGAAACAATTTCCAACAAGATAGCAGTTCCAAAATTTCGAAATTCGAAAATTCATAGCACACATTTTTTTGCCGTATTTTGCACATTTTTGCAACTTTGCTATTTTTAGACCGATTGATCTGAAAATTTGGGTGCCTTCAAGCGTCACGAATATGAAAACATTGGCAGAGTCAAAATTTTTGCTTCATTTCCGATGTCAACGTAAAACGGGTTTAAACTTCCGGTTGACCTACTTGTGCTGTAATTGATGTATCGCAACAAAATTTATGTCAATCCTAATTAAATTAGAAGACAAAAAAACGAAGCAGAAAAAATCCGGACCGGAAGTGAAACATTGGTCGCCATCTTGAAATGTCACTTTTTTGTAAAACTCAAAATGGGGCCTCTACGGTAAGAACGATTTGTGTGATGTTTATATTTCTGGAAAGCTTAGTCGATTGCGATCAAAATGTTGGAAATCGATTTTTGAATTTTGCTTTTGCTTTTTTGCAACATCCGGTTGAATTTTTTCGAAGTTTGGGGGCTTATTTCTCGTGACCTTGACCTTTGGTGACCATGACCTTTAGCAGGTCAAAGGTCATTGACCTTGGCTATCAGTTGATACTTTGAACTTTGACCTCCGACGTCTACTTCCGGTTTTATAGCTGCCCGAAAACAGCAAAATTCGCAACTTTGGGCTGCTCTAGAGCGTGACTTAATTAATTTAGAGTGTTAATTTTTTCAGATTCTTAGATTGTTTTTTGTCCTCTTTCCAACGATATATAAAAAAAGTTTGTAAAATGAAAATTGAATTTTTTGATTTTTGCAAAGAAAAGTACATTTTGCCGTATTTTCGATTCCTTGAAATGAATGTGTGTATATCTCGTGATCTATTAGCTGTATAAGCTTCAAATTTTTACTGTGAATATACATTTTGAATATGATTAGATTCCCTTCCAAAAAAACGAGATGGGCGTGGCACATCCGGGTGAACTTCAAATTTACCATTTATATCGGTCAGCGAATTACGGCTGCAGTAAATAACGTTTTTCAAAAAAGTACCTTGCATACATATATCTCATTACTTTGGCCAGTTTATCCCAAAAAATCAAATGTTTCTGCCTTTTTGTTGCAATTTTGCGACATTAGCAAAAAATTTTAGTTTGGGGGCTTATTTCTAGTGACTTTGACCTTTGGTGACGTTGACCTTTACAAGGTCATTGGTCACTGACTTTAGCTATCAGTTGACAATTTGGCATTAGACTTCTGACGTCTATTTCCGTTTTTTTTCGAAATTTACACACCTCACTCCGCCTAGACTGCAATAGTTGCAACATTGTCTCAACTTCTCTAGACCTTCTGTTGTGGCGACGTGTTGCATAAATATAAAATGGAGCATTTTTGCTAAACCGGAAGTGCTGCATTGAAACATGCCTAAAAAGTCGGTCAGTGGCTCTAGAAGTCGCAATTTTTGATCGATTTTCTTCGGGTTTGCATTTTTGAAAACTTGAAACAATTTCCAATAAGATAGTAGTTAAAAAATTTCGAAATTCGAAAATTCATAGCAAACATTTTTTTGCCGTATTTTGCACATTTTTGCAACTTTGCCATTTTAAGACCGATTGATCTGAAAATTTGGGTGCCTTCAAGTGTCACCAATATAAAAACATTGGCAGAGTCAAAATTTTGGCTTCATTTTTGGTTTCAGCGTAAAAAGGGTTTAAACTTCCGGTTGACCTACTTGTGCTGTAACTGATGTATCGCAACAAAATTTATGTCAGTCTTAATTGCATTAGAAGACAAAAAAACGAAGAAGAAAAAATTCGGACCGGAAGTAAAACTTTGGCCGCCATCTTGAAATGTCACTTTTTTGTAAAACTCAAAATGGGGCCTCTACGGTAAGGGCAATTTGTGTGATGTTTATATTTCTATAAAGCTTAGTCGATTGCGATCAAAATGTTGGTAACCGATTTTTGAATTTTGCCTTTGCATTTTTGCAACATCCGGTTGAATTTTTTCGAAGTTTTGGGGCTTATTTCTCGCGACCTTGACCTTTGGTGACCGTGACCTTTAGTAGGTCAAATGTCATTGACCTTGACTATCATTTGATACTTTGACCTTTGACCTCCGACGTCTACTTCCGGTTTTATAGCTGCCTGAAAACAGCAAAATTCGCAACTTTGGACTACTCTAGAGCGTGACCTAACTAATTTAGAGTGTTATTTTTTTAAGATTCTTAAGGCGCTTTTTGTCCACTTTCCAGCGATGTATAACAAAAGTTTTTAAAATGAAAATTTAATTATTGGACTTTTAAAATTAGAGTACATTTTGCTTTTTTGAAATGTATTTGTGCATATCTCGTGATCTATTAGACTTAAAAGTTTCAAATTTGTACCGTGAATATATATTTTGAATGTAATTAGATTTACGCAAAAAAAAATGAGATGGGTGTGGCACATCCGGGTAAACTTTCAATTTAGCATTTATATCGGTCAGCGAATTACGTCAGTAGGAAATGACGTTTTTCCAAAAAATTCTTTGCACACAGATACCTAGTTGCTTTGGCCATGTGCTCCAAGAAAATCAGATGTTTCGGCATGTCTGTTCAAACTATGTGTTATTATGGTCAATAACAAACTGTGTGTTATAAGCTGGAGAATATCAACTGTGGTTTATTAGAGTATATTGAAGGGCAATATTAGCTGTAATTACCAGAAGGGACTTACAGTGCATTCTTTGATCCTGTGCTATTATATTTATTTGAATTTTTTTTGAACATTTTATCCTTTCTTCATAATCTAAAAGGACATTTACCATTTTTACGAGTTTTACATTGTATTTTGTTCATGTGTTGCTCATTATTCTGTTAATTCTTCATTTACTATATATATGACAGAGAAGGCTTCTTCACATAACTCATACCATCATATTACCCTGTTGCTCATATCACACACTTGTTTATAAACTGATTCTGACTGGTGGTCATATACTTGACATGGCCAGACTAGTAGACAGGATAAGATTAGGAAGTAAGATAGTTCCATAGAACTGCTGTTTTGTTGTATCATTGGCTTTCGTGCGTGTAGTAAAATACGTTTAAGTGGACCTTTTCCACGTATGAAGTAATGTAATCATTGTGTCGTTTTTAATTATGTATAAGCACATCGTGCAATATGTTTTTAATGTCATTTATTCAAATAATTTATATATTGAGATGAATTTACAATGTGTTTTTAATTTCCAATTTATTAGTAAAGGGAAGTAACCAAAATTAAGATTTGCTAAGATTCTGACCGTAATGGATTCTTTACTGATATCGTTCGTGTGGTTTCTAATGATGCAGCCTAAGCATATCAAGTAAGATGCAATATATTTTTATATAATTAATTCAAATATTTTACACATTAAGATCAATTTACAGTACGCATACATGATGCAAAGTGTAGTTAGTAAATAAAATAATTTTAGAGTTAATAGTATTCTTTATGCAATTCATTAACCCAATTAAAGAAGGTAACATCTGGTAGTGTGCAATACAAAAAATGGTCAAGACAGTGACTTTTGGTGGGCAGTGAAGAAACACCAAAAGTTTTTTCTTTATCAACAGAACTAACAAATACCAGGTTGGTTAAAAGTTTTTTTTATAATATTTCATGTCATGAAATAGATAAATATAAAATATAAATTTATACAAGTAAATGATCAAACAAGTTATGTAAAAACAAAACTAAAATGAAAGAAATATACATTTCTTGGTTAGTTATTTTAAAGTGTTTAGTTAAAATGGGATCAGTTTGCATTTACATTTGGTCATTTGAATCTGGACTTTATGTACGTAATCTTCAGAAGTACTAGAAATGTACATAAATCGCATAATACTTTCGAAAAAATCTCTCCTTCTATTTCTGTGTATAATGTTTTATACATTGCACAATCTAGACCCACTTACTCTATGCAAGCTCTGAGTTGTAATAGAATATAATTATTAAACAGATACCATATAAAATTCTTAGAATATGATTTTTATTAAAGAACAGGTAGTTTTAAAAGCCATACAATAGATAGATGAGAATATTTTTTTTTATTAACAATGTAGTTCAGCAACTGTTTGCAGTGTACAATACAAATTTTGTCAAGACAGCAGAGATTGGGAATTGCAGTGCTTTGGTTTATTATCAAAATTGTGAAGTTATTAAGACATAAGGCACTAACTCTAGATAGGATGTTTTAGAAATCGTGATCATCACAAATAATATATAATATGATAATAAATATTCATAAGGTACTTATATTACTGTTAAAGCAGAAACAACAGTCTGTAGAGTTTGGTAGTTCTGTTTTTATTTCTAAATTTTACTTCAGTGGCATTGAGGCCTGTGAATTTATCTTAGATGAACAAAGATTGCTTTAGACTGAGAAAATTAGGCATTATAATTGGTTTATAAACATCACATACAATTTACACTTTTATCATATAGTTGGACAACCAGCCTGATTTTAGCAAAAAAATTTACTCTACTTTTACTCTGAATTATAATCATTACTTTCACTATCAATTATAATTGTTTCACAAAAGTACACAACAAAGAATAAAATCTTGCTTAAATATTTTGCATAATCATTTTATTTGTTGTTTTCTTTTTGTGTAAATTATGCATATAAAGACAACAATATAACACCAACAATCACTAACTATTGTTTTGTTAAATCAATAAAACTAATAAATAAGCTCAATGTTTATGAATGCCACTCTAAATTAAATGACAATGTGACAATGCTGTGGACATTATGCATTCTTCTACAACAGAAAAATATTTTAATTTCCTATTGAATCCACATTAATTTCTGTTTTATATACATCACAAGAAAATTATTCTAACAAGGATGTGAAAGACATTGTGATTTAGAAATAAATCTATATAAATAGGTTGACTGTGAACTCATCTTTCACATTTAAATGTTACTACTGTTTTATTGATTACTTAACTACACATGTGAAAATAACTAGTGAAAAAAAAAAAAATTAATGGAGTTTTACGTCCTACTCTTCTGCACCTTATGGACTAATGAAGACGGGCAATGCCATGCAGTGTGCATTGAGGGAAATTTTGCCAGGACAGCGGCATTAGTCTACTCTTTTTGCAATTTCCAACTGCCTGTAGCACATGGGCCCTCGGTTACTTGTCCCATCTAAACGACTGTACGCCTTTTCCATGTCATTCACTCCAACCTGCATCACTGAAAAGGGGAAACCAGGCTGAAAAATCCGAAAGTACATCTCGACCTTTGCCTGGATCAAACCATGGACCTTCAGGTTAGCCTAACTCACTGCAGCTCCCAAAAATAACTAGTAAAAAGTTACAATACGATACAGGAGTATAATATATACTACGTGAATTAATATAACTATGTACATAATAACAATATTGTTATATTCGGTTTTGATGATAAAATCATTTAACAATTCTTTTGTTATATTAACATGTTATAATAATAGTTTTAAATAAATGTATAACATATTTGGAAGCCAGTATAAACTAAGGTTCAGTATGTTATAAGTCTGTTACAAGGGATGATCAGGGTTTCCTTTACATAAGAACCATATAAAAGGAATTTTTGTCTTTGGCAATATTTCACAATATATATTTGTTTAATTTACAAAAATCTTGTCAAATTATTTGTTTTGTACACTGCAAAAAGCTGCTGATTACATTACCTTATCACATCTTTGCATATAAAACATTTACAAAAATTCATAAACTAATAGATCTTAAATATAAATATAAAAAAAAAACAAAAGCAATTAATATCATTCTTATAAGCTAAATAAACAGCTTCAACTTTAAAAATAAATTATCAATAACAATATTTCGCTTGAAATTGTTTGCCCAATATGGGTTTTAAAAAGAAATTTTCAAAACCTATATTCCAAAAAAGAATTATTAATTCTGGCAGTGAATTGTTAATGTCATATTTACAATTCAGACCCAACACAATAAGTGGGATAAAAAATACCATATTGGGTTCAACATTTCCCCTATGTAAATATAATATGGTCCCTATAATAAAAGTGATTGAATTTTTTTGCATAAAAGAATGGATGAAAT
>CM060201.1:2753895-2800687 GCA_030562195.1 Nipponacmea schrenckii
ATTATCTTTATTTTTCAACTGATTTTGACATAACTTCTTTTGTTAGCTTCTTTCAACTGCTAGCTACATAACTGCAGTTTAAAACTGCTAATTTTATTACTTTTGTAGCTGACTTTTTTAATTTCAATATTTGCATTTTTTTCAACTTCTACAATTTTATTCTCATCCATCTGAAAAATTATAAGTAGATAGACATTTTAAATGCGATCTCAAATTATTTTTCAAATTTTTGACGTCACTTCCGGTTTTGAAGTTATTCTCTTGTAAATTTTAGAAACCTAACTTCCGGAATTCTTAAGATGTTTCAAAACTTCGTTTTGCAACATGCTACAAATAGTCATACAAAAAAACGAAGATGAAAAAATCCGGACCGGAAGCAAAAGATCAACCGCCATATTGAAATGTCAAACTTTTGTAAAATTCAAAATGGGGCCTCAGGGGATAAAGCGATTTTCGTTATTTTTTCATATCTAATAACTAGAGTCGATTGCGCAATTTTGTTTAGAAGCCGAATTTTGATTTTTTATTTTGATTTTCTTTTATTTTCATTTTAATTTTCTTGGTAATGACCAATATTTTAAAGGCCCGTATTTCGTGACCTTGACCTTTGGTGACCTTGTGACCATAACACGATTTATTGCCCTTGATGATATCTATTCAATGATATATTCATTTGTGTTGTCCGATGTCTACTTCCGGTTTTATAACCGATTGAAATTTGTGATTTTTATTTTTAAAGAGCTCTGTCACGTGAACTAATTTATAAATAACAAAAATTCATATTGAATCTTATTACAGTTTATCTGCTCTTTGTAATGATATATAAAACCACATATTTCCACCAAAAATGCGCTTTTTAGTATTTGAGAATTTTGTATTTCTTCTCTACTAACTGTGCGTAATTTTCTTTAAATCGAAATGGGGCCTCTGGAGATACTCCGATTCGTGTAATTTTGATGTCTATAGAATGTAATATTGATTTCTGAATCATATTTGGAAACCGATTTTTGAATTTTGATTTTGATTTTGATATTTACCTGATAGTAATATATAAAAACTTCGAATGGTCGTATATTGTAACCTTGAAATTTGGTGACCTTGTGAGCTGCACAAATGTGATAGCTCTCGAAAAGATCTATCCATTGATATATTATATTTTGTTGTACGATGTATACTTTCCGTTTTATCACCATTTGAAAATTGCGAATTTCATCGTTAAAAACTGGTTGTTGAATTATGCGTTCGGGCGATCTACATGACACTAGTTTCAGCGAACCAATTATGCTTTGAAATAAAACGACTTATACTCTGTAAAAATAACGTTACTGTTCTACGGATACTTTAAGGGGCAGTTTTAAAGCGTATATCAAAACTGCTACGCACTGCGTCAGAGCCTCGCGAAGCCTGGGGATCTAGTTGTGGGACTTTGCTACCGCAAAGTCCCAGTTTGTTATCGGTTTGTCAATTCTTTTTTTTTTTTTTTTTTTTTTTTCGAAATTTACACAGGGCACACAGCCTAGGCTGCAAGAGTTGCAGCAATTTCACAACTTCTCTACACCTTCTGTCGTGGCGACGTTTCTATTAAATATAAATTGGAACATTTTTGCAAAACCGGAAGTGCTGCATTACAACATACCTAAAAAGTCGGTCAGTGGCTCTAGAAGTCGCAATTTTCAATCGATTTTCGTCGGGTTTGCATTTTTGGAAACTTGAAATAATTTCCAACAAGATAGCAATTTCAAAATTTCAAAATTCGAAAATTCGTAGCACACATTTTTTTGCCGTATTTTGCACATTTTTGCAACTTTGTTATTTAAAGACCGATTTATCTTAAAAAAATTGAGTATATGTAGCCCATGGAATGATTTCCAAAAAGTAGGTCAAAATTTTTGCGTCACTTCCGGTTTTTGCGAAAAATAGAGTTTTACGTCCGGTTGAATAACTTCCGGTTTTATTAATGTATGAGATTCAAACTTGTATCATCGGGTAGCCATTAGCCATACAAAAAAGCGAAGAAAATAAAATCAAGGCCGCATGCGCAACTTTCGCCGCCATTTTGATTTTTCTGAAATTGGTCGATTTTTATTCAGACATTATGGCTGGTCCGATCTTGATGATTTTGGTGTCAAATGAAAGAACACAAAAATTGTAGCCAAAACTGGGAAGCCGATTTTTGAATTTCGATTTTGCTTTTTTGCAACTTCCGGTTAAATTTTTTCAATTTTTAAAAGCTTATTTCTCGTGACCTTGACCTTTGGTGACAGTGACCTTTAGTAGGTCAAAGGTCATTGACCTTGGCTATCAGTTGATACTTTGACCTTTGACCTCCGACGTCTACTTCCGGTTTTATAGCTGCCCAAAAACAGCAAAATTCGCAACTTTGGACTGCTCTAGAGCGTGACCTAATTAATTTAGAGTGTTATTTTTTTCAGATTCTTAAAGTGCTTTTGTCCTCTTTCCAACGATGTATAACAAAGGTTTTTTAAAATGAAAATTGAATTTTCGATTTTGAAAATAAAAGTACATTTTGCCGTTTTTGCGTTTTTTTGGAAATGTATGTGTGTATATCTCGTGATCTATCAGATGTTCAAGCTTCAAATTTGTACCGTTAATATACATTTCAAATGTGATTAGATTTACGTCAAAATAAATGAGATGGGCGTGGCACATCCGGGTAAACATACAATTTTTCATTTACATCGGTCAGCGCTCTACGTCTGTAGGAAATAACGTTTTTCAAAAAGGTACTTTGCACACAGATACCCTGTTGCTTTGGCCAGTTTCTTCCAGAAAATTAGATGTTTCGGCCTGTTTGTTGCAATTTGGCAACGTTAGCAAAGTCCCACTCTGTGCCACGTGTGGCTCTAGTTGTGGGACTTTGCTTCCGCAAAGTCCCAGTTTGTTTTCGAAATGTCTTTTTTTTTTTTTTTTTTTCGAAATTTACACACCTCACTGTGCCTAGGCTGCAATAGTTGCAATTTTTTCTCAACTTCTCCAGACCTTCTGTAGTGGCGACGTTTCTAATGAATATAAATTGGAACATTTTTGCACAACCGGAAGTGCTGCGTTGCAACTTGCCTAAAAAGTAGCAAATTGGCTCTAGCTGTCGCAATTTTTGATCGATTTTCTTCGGGTTTTCATTTTTGTAATCTGCAAGTAACTTCTGATCAGATAGCAGTTCAAAAATTTCAATTTTCAAAATTTCGTTGCACACATTTTTTTTGCCGTATTTTGCACATTTTTGCAACTTTGCTATTTAAAGACCGATTGATCTGAAAATTTGGGTGCCTTCAAGTGTCATGAATATGAAAACATTGGCAGAGTCAAAATTTTTGCTTAATTTCCGGTTTCAGCGTAAAAAGGGTTTAAACTTCCGGTTGACCTACTTGTGCTGTAATTGATGTATCGCAACAAAATTTATGTCAATCTTAATTAAATTAGAAGACAAAAAAAACGAAGAAGAAAAAATCCGAACCGGAAGTGAAACTTTGGCCGCCATCTTAAAATGTTACTTTTTTGTAAAAGTAAAAAATGGGGCCTCAGGGTTATGTCTAATTTCTGCGATAATTACATTTCTGGAATCCTCAGTCGATTGCGAAAAAAACATTGGGAGCCGATTTTTTGAATTTCGCTTTTGCATTTTTGCAACATCCGGTTGAATTTTTTCAAAGTTTGGGGGCTTATTTCTCGTGACCTTGACCTTTGGTGACCGTGACCTTTAGTAGGTCAAAGGTCATTGACCTTGGCTATCAGTTGATACTTTGACCTTTGACCTCCAACGTCTACTTCCGGTTTTATAGCTGCCCGAAAACAGTAAAATTCGCAACTTTGGGTAGCTCTAGAGCGTGACCTAATAAATTTAGAGCGTTATTTTCTCCAGATTCTTAATGCGCTTTTTGTCCTCTTTCCAACGATATATAACAAAAGTTTGTAAAATGAAAATTGAACTTTTTGATTTTTGAACATAACAGTACAATTTGCTGTATTTACGTTTGTTTGAAATGTATGTGTGTATATCTCGTGATCTATTAAATGTACAAACTTCAAATTTGTACCGTGAATATACATTTTGAATGTGATTAGATTCACGCTAAAAAAAATGAGATGGGCGTGGCACATCCGGGTAAATTTCGAATTTACCCTTTTCATGGGTCAGCGAAGTACGTCTGTAGGAAAAAGCGTTTTTTTTAAAAAGTACTATGCACACAGATACCTCATTGCTTTGGCCAGTTCATCCCAGAAAATCAGATGATTCGGCCTGTTTGTTGCAATTTCTCGACAATAGCAAACCGGTTAATTTTTTCAAATTTTGGAAGCTTATTTCTCATGACCTTGACCATTGGTGACCTTGACCTTTTGAAGGTCAAAGGTCATTGACCTTATCTATCATTTAATACTTTGACATTTGACCTCCGACGTCAACTTCCGGTTTTATAGCTGCCCGAAAACAGCAAAATTCACAAATTTGGACTGCTCTAGAGCGTGACCTAATTAATTTAGAGGTTTATTTTTTTCAGATTCTTAAGGCACTTTTGTCCACTTTCCAGCAATGAATAACAAAAGTTTTTAAAATGAAAATTTAATTTTTGCACTTTTAAAATTAAAGTACATTTTGCTTTTTTGAAATGTATTTGTGCATATCTCGTGATCTATTAGATGTTCAAGCTTCAAATTTGTACCGTTAATATACATTTTAAATATGATTAGATTTACGCCAAAATAAATGAGATGGGCGTGGCACATCCGGGTAAACTTACAATTTTTCATTTATGTCGGTCAGCGCTCTGCGTCTGTAGGAAATAACGTTTTTCAAAAGGTACTTTGCACACAGATACCTCGTTGCTTTGGCCAGTTTCTCCCAGAAAATCAAATGTTTCGGGCTGTTTGTTGCAATTTTGCAACGTTAGCAAAGTCCCACTCTGTGCCACGTGTGGCTCTAGTTGTGGGACTTTGCTACCGCAAAGTCCCAGTTTGTTTTCGAAATGTCTCTTTTTTTTTTTTTTTTTTTTTTTTTTTTTTTTTTCGAAATTTACACACCTCACACAGCCTAGGCTGCAATAGTTGCAGCAATTTCACAACATCTCCAGACCTTCTGTAGTGGCGACGTTTCTAATGAATGAACATTTGAACATTTTTGCAAAACCGGAAGTGCTGCATTGCAACATACCTAAAAAGTCGGTCAGTGGCCCTAGAAGTCGCAATTTTCAATCGATTTTCTTCGGGTTTGCATTTTTGGAAACGTGAAATAATTTCCAACAAGATAGCAGTTGAACAATTTCATAATTCGAAAATTCGTAGCACACATTTTTTTGCCGTATTTTGCACATTTTTGCAACTTTGCTATTTTAAGACCGATTGATCTGAAAATTTGGGTGCCTTCAAGTTTCACGAATATAAAAACATTGGCAGAGTCAAAATTTTGGCTTCATTTCCGGTTTCAACGTAAAAAGGGTTTAAACTTCCGGTTGACCTACTTGTGCTGTAATTGATGTATCGCTACAAAATTTATGTCAATCTTAATTAAATTAGAAGACAAAAAAACGAAGAAGAAAAAATCCGGACCGGAAGTGAAACATTGGCCGCCATCTTTAAATGTCACTTTTTTGTAAAACTCAAAATGGGGCCTCTACGGTAAGAGCGATTTGTGTGATGTTTATATTTCTGGAAAGCTTAGTCGATTGCGATCAAAATGTTGGAAATCGATTTTTGAATTTTGCTTTTGCTTTTTTGCAACATCCGGTTGAATTTTTTCGAAGTTTGGGGGCTTATTTCTCGTGACCTTGACCTTTGGTGACCATGACCTTTAGTAGGTCAAAGGTCATTGACCTTGGCTATCAGTTGATACTTTGAACTTTGACCTCCGACGTCTACTTCCGGTTTTATATCTGCCCGAAAACAGCAAAATTCGCAACTTTGGGCTGCTCTAGAGCGTGACCTAATTAATTTAGAGTGTTAATTTTTTCAGATTCTTAGATTTTTTTTTGTCCTCTTTCCAACGATATATAACAAAAGTTTGTAAAATGACAATTGAATTTTTTGATTTTTGCAAAGAAAAGTACATTTTGCCGTATTTTCGCTTCCTTGAAAAGTATGTGTGTATATCTCGTGATCTATTAGCTGTACAAGCTTCAAATTTTTACTGTGAATATACATTTTGAATATGATTAGATTCCCCTCCAAAAAAACGAGATGGGCGTGGCACATCCGGGTGAAATTCAAATTAACCATTTATATCGGTCAGCGAATTACGGCTGCAGTAAATAACGTTTTTCAAAAAAGTACCTTGCATACATATATCTCTTTATTTTGGCCAGTTTATCCCAAAAAATCAAATGTTTCTGCCTGTTTGTTGCAATTTTGCGACATTTGCAAAAAATCAGTTTTTTTTAGTTTGGGGGCTTATTTCTAGTGACTTTGACCTTTGGTGACCTTGACCTTTACAAGGTCATTGGTCACTGACTTTAGCTATCAGTTGACAATTTGGCATTAGACTTCTGACGTCTATTTCCGGTTTTATAGCTGCTCGAAAGCAGCAAAATTTGCAACGTTGTACTGCTCTAGAGCGTGACCTAATTAATTTAGAGGGTTATTTTTTTCACATTCCGAAGGCGCCTTTAGTCCTCTTTCCAGCGATGCACAACAAAAGTTTTTAAAATGAAAATTTAATTTTTGGACTTTTAAAATTAAAGTACATTTTGCTTTTTTGAAACGTATTGTGTATTGTATTTTTTGAAGTGTATATCTCGTGATCTATTAGATGTACAAGCTTCAAATTTGTACCATGAATATATATTTTGTATGAGATTAGATTTTCGCAAAAGTAAATTAGATGGGCGTGGCACATACGGGTAAACTTCCAATTTACCAGTTATATCGGTCAGCGCTTTACATCTGTAGGAAATAACATTTTTCCAAAAAATTCTTTGCACACAGATACCTCGTTGCTTTGGCCAGTTTCTCCCAGAAAATCAGATGTTTCGGCCTGTTTGTTGCAATTTTGCAACGTTAGCAAAGTCCCACTCTGTGCCACGTGTGGCTCTAGTTTTTTTTTTTTTTTTTTTTTTTTTTTTTTTTTCGAAATTTACACAGGGCACACAGCCTAGGCTGCAATAGTTGCAGCAATTTCACAACTTCTCTACACCTTCTGTTGTGGCGAAGTTTCTATGAAATATAAATTGGAACATTTTTGCAAAACCGGAAGTGCTGCATTGCAACATGTCTATAAAGTCGGTCAGTGGCTCTAGGACTCGCATTTTTGGACCGATTTTCGTAGGGTTTGCATTTTTGAAAACTTGAAACAATTTCCAACAAGATAGCAGTTACAAAATTTCGAAATTCGAAAATTCATAGCACACATTTTTTTGCCGTATTTTGCACATTTTAGCAACTTTGCTATTTTTAGACCGATTGATCTGAAAATTTGGGTGCCTTCAAGTGTCACGAATATGAAAACATTGGCAGAGTCAAAATTTTTGCTTCATTTCCGGTTTCAACGTAAAACGGGTTTAAACTTCCGGTTGACCTACTTGTGCTGTAATTGATGTATCGCAACAAAATTTATGTCAATCCTAATTAAATTAGAAGACAAAAAAACGAAGAAGAAAAAATCCGGACCGGAAGTGAAACATTGGCCGCCATCTTGAAATGTCACTTTTTTGTAAAACTCAAAATGGGGCCTCTACGGTAAGAGCGATTTGTGTGATGTTTATATTTCTGGAAAGCTTAGTCGATTGCGATCAAAATGTTGGAAATCGATTTTTGAATTTTGCTTTTGCTTTTTTGCAACATCCGGTTGAATTTTTTCGAAGTTTGGGGGCTTATTTCTCGTGACCTTGACCTTTGGTGACCATGACCTTTAGTAGGTCAAAGGTCATTGACCTTGGCTATCAGTTGATACTTTGAACTTTGACCTCCGACGTCTACTTCCGGTTTTATAGCTGCCCGAAAACAGCAAAATTCGCAACTTTGGGCTGCTCTAGAGCGTGACCTAATTAATTTAGAGTGTTAATTTTTTCAGATTCTTAGATTTTTTTTTGTCCTCTTTCCAACGATATATAACAAAAGTTTGTAAAATGAAAATTGAATTTTTTGATTTTTGCAAAGAAAAGTACATTTTGCCGTATTTTCGCTTCCTTGAAATGTATGTGTGTATATCTCGTGATCTATTAGCTGTACAAGCTTAAAATTTTTACTGTGAATATACATTTTGAATATGATTAGATTCCCCTCCAAAAAAACGAGATGGGCGTGGCACATCCGGGTGAAATTCAAATTTACCATTTATATCGGTCAGCGAATTACGGCTGCAGTAAATAACGTTTTTCAAAAAAGTACCTTGCATACATATATCTCATTACTTTGGCCAGTTTATCCCAAAAAATCAAATGTTTCTGCCTGTTTGTTGCAATTTTGCGACATTTGCAAAAAATCAGTTTTTTTTAGTTTGGGGGCTTATTTCTAGTGACTTTGACCTTTGGTGACCTTGACCTTTACAAGGTCATTGGTCACTGACTTTAGCTATCAGTTGACAATTTGGCATTAGACTTCTGACGTCTATTTCCGGTTTTATAGCTGCTCGAAAGCAGCAAAATTTGCAACGTTGTACTGCTCTAGAGCGTGACCTAATTAATTTAGAGGGTTATTTTTTTCACATTCCGAAGGCGCCTTTTGTCCTCTTTCCAGCGATGCACAACAAAAGTTTTTAAAATGAAAATTTAATTTTTGGACTTTTAAAATTAAAGTACATTTTGCTTTTTTGAAACGTATTTGTGTATATCTCGTGATCTATTAGATGTACAAGCTTCAAATTTGTACCATGAATATATATTTTGTATGAGATTAGATTTACGCAAAAGTAAATTAGATGGGCGTGGCACATACGGGTAAACTTCCAATTTACCAGTTATATCGGTCAGCGCTTTACATCTGTAGGAAATAACATTTTTCCAAAAAATTCTTTGCACACCGATACCTCGTTGCTTTGGCCAGTTTCTCCCAGAAAATCAGATGTTTCGGCCTGTTTTGTGCAATTTTGCAACGTTAGCAAAGTCCCACTCTGTGCCACGTGTGGCTCTAGTTGTGGGACTTTGCTTCCGCAAAGTCCCAGTTTGTTTTCGAAATGTCTTTTTTTTTTTTTTTTCGAAATTTACACACCTCACTGTGCCTAGGCTGCAATAGTTGCAATTTTTTCTCAACTTCTCCAGACCTTCTGTAGTGGCGACGTTTCTAATGAATATAAATTGGAACATTTTTGCACGAACGGAAGTGCTGCGTTGCAACTTGCCTAAAAAGTAGCAAATTGGCTCTAGCTGTCGCAATTTTTGATCGATTTTCTTCGGGTTTTCATTTTTGTACTCTGCAAGTAACTTCTGATCAGATAGCAGTTCAAAAATTTCAATTTTCAAAATTTCGTTGCACACATTTTTTTGCCGTATTTTGCACATTTTTGCAACTTTGCTATTTAAAGACCGATTGATCTGAAAATTTGGGTGCCTTCAAGTTTCATGAATATGAAAACATTGGCAGAGTCAAAATTTCTGCTTCATTTCCGGTTTCAGCGTAAAAAGGGTTTAAACTTCCGGTTGACCTACTTGTGCTGTAATTGATGTATCGCAACAAAATTTATGTCAATCTTAATTAAATTAGAAGACAAAAAAACGAAGAAGAAAAAATCCGAACCGGAAGTGAAACTTTGGCCGCCATCTTAAAATGTTACTTTTTTGTAAAAGTAAAAATGGGGCCTCAGGGTTATGTCTAATTTCTGCGATAATTACATTTCTGGAATCCTCAGTCGATTGCGAAAAAAACATTGGGAGCCGATTTTTGAATTTCGCTTTTGCATTTTTGCAACATCCGGTTGAATTTTTTCAAAGTTTGGGGGCTTATTTCTCGTGACCTTGACCTTTGGTGACCGTGACCTTTAGTAGGTCAAAGGTCATTGACCTTGGCTATCAGTTGATACTTTGACCTTTGACCTCCAACGTCTACTTCCGGTTTTATAGCTGCCCGAAAACAGCAAAATTCGCAACTTTGGGTAGCTCTAGAGCGTGACCTAATAAATTTAGAGTGTTATTTTCTCCAGATTCTTAATGCGCTTTTTGTCCTCTTTCCAACGATATATAACAAAAGTTTGTAAAATGAAAATTGAACTTTTTGATTTTTGAACATAACAGTACAATTTGCTGTATTTACGTTTGTTTGAAATGTATGTGTGTATATCTCGTGATCTATTAAATGTACAAACTTCAAATTTGTACCGTGAATATACATTTTGAATGTGATTAGATTCACGCTAAAAAAAATGAGATGGGCGTGGCACATCCGGGTAAATTTCGAATTTACCCTTTTCATGGGTCAGCGAATTACGTCTGTAGGAAAAAGCGTTTTTTTTAAAAAGTACTATGCACACAGATACCTCATTGCTTTGGCCAGTTTATCCCAGAAAATCAGATGATTCGGCCTGTTTGTTGCAATTTCTCGACAATAGCAAACCGGTTAATTTTTTCTAATTTTGGAAGCTTATTTCTCATGACCTTGACCATTGGTGACCTTGACCTTTTGAAGGTCAAAGGTCATTGACCTTATCTATCATTTAATACTTTGACATTTGACCTCCGACGTCAACTTCCGGTTTTATAGCTGCCCGAAAACAGCAAAATTCACAAATTTGGACTGCTCTAGAGCGTGACCTAATTAATTTAGAGGTTTATTTTTTTCAGATTCTTAAGGCACTTTTGTCCACTTTCCAGCAATGAATAACAAAAGTTTTTAAAATGAAAATTTAATTTTTGCACTTTTAAAATTAAAGTACATTTTGCTTTTTTGAAATGTATTTGTGCATATCTCGTGATCTATTAGATGTTCAAGCTTCAAATTTGTACCGTTAATATACATTTTAAATATGATTAGATTTACGCCAAAATAAATGAGATGGGCGTTGCACATCCGGGTAAACTTACAATTTTTCATTTATGTCGGTCAGCGCTCTGCGTCTGTAGGAAATAACGTTTTTTCAAAAGGTACTTTGCACACAGATACCTCGTTGCTTTGGCCAGTTTCTCCCAGAAAATCAAATGTTTCGGGCTGTTTGTTGTAATTTTGCAACGTTAGCAAAGTCCCACTCTGTGCCACGTGTGGCTCTAGTTGCAGTGCGTTCATTCGAACGCACTGCTTTGTTTTCGAAATGTTTTTTTTTTTTTTTTTTTTTTTTTCGAATTCTTCCCAGAGCGCCCAGCCAAAACTACATATGCTATGAATTCACTCTTTCCATTTTCTTGTCGTACTCGTGAAAGTAATGTTAATGAATGTAATTTGATGCATTTTTTTTAAACAGGAAATGACGTAGCGCATTCCAAAGTTTTTCTTTCTTTTTCAATTTGCGGCTTTATTTTTGATCCAATGTTGATCGTTCTTTTTTAGATAACTACATTGAATTTAGTTCTAAAAGATAGCAATTTGAGAATTAAACATTTCCCAACTTTGTCGCTGACTTTTTGAATTTTAAATTTTTAGCATTTTTTTACTTCTACAGTTTTCTATCGGTCGACTTGAAAACTTACAGATATAAAGACATTTTGATTGCGAACCAAAATTAATTTTCAAAATTTACAGAGTCTCCTTCTTCAGTGTTAACAGCTATTGACAATGTGCACTCAAATTCGAACTGTCGAAAGTTAAATAAGGAAACTACTTCCCCTACAGTCAATGACGGTACAATAGAATGAGATTGACTAGTCACATTAAACGGGTTATCATCTACGCCTATATCAGATCCAACTTCATGATACTCTTTAAATAAATCCAGAAAGGTTCTGGACTTTAATACAGGCATTACGGCACTTTTCTTTTCTTGGTGGTCACATTTCTTAAAAGTTAGACAAAGCACGCTACATGAAGCAGCCATTTTAGAGAAAAAAGGGAGATAACCAGTCGGGAATCGGGAGCAGTTCGTTCTAAGCAATTCTGCGAGTATTATTTTTGTCGCGTGATTATTTCTGTCAGTAGTATTTTAACAATATAGACGTTTGAAGGTCTGAATAATCGAGACTATCTAGTTTCTTACCGTAAACAATAATGTAATCGCGTATGTTGATTAACACGAACCTAACTTTGTTTTCTATTTGCGACTGCGACTTATGTGTGATTTATTTAGACCAATACGGGAGTGGGTTTTTTTTTCTTTTCTCATCGATCGGAAAAATTTAGGGTCGGGGGTAAAAATTAGGGTCGGTCGGGTAACCGGAACCACACATATTATTTTGTTTGGCCTTATATATCGTTGGAAAGAGAACAAAAAGCGCCTGAAAAATCTGGAAAAAAATAACTCTCTTAATTAATTAGGTCACGCTCTAGAGCAGTCCAAAGTTGTGTATTTTGCTGTATTAGGGCAGCTATAAAACCGAAAGGGACTTCACGAGAGAACTTCCAATGACTAAGGTTTCGGCACACGCGATAGATCTTTGAATGGGTCGAGTTGAAAAATCATGAGTTTTCTCAATGGCTTTAGTTGACTTCTTTAGGTTTTGCTTCTTTATAAGTTCATTAACTTTATCAAAATTTATAGGTTGAGTAGGTTTAACTGATTGACGTGACGTCATCTCAAATTGCAACAAACAGGCCGAATCATCTGATTTTCTGGAAGAACCGGCCAAAGCGATTAGGTATCTGTGTGCAAAGTACTTTAAAAAAAAAAACTCTTTTTCCTACAGACGTAATTCGCTGACCCATGAAAAGGGTAAATTTGAAATTTACCGGGATGTGCCACGACCATCTCATTTTTTTTAGCGTAATCTAATCACATTCAAAATGGATATTCACGGTACAAATTTGAAGTTTGTACATCTAATACATCACGAGATATACACACATACATTTCAAACAAACGTAAATACGGCAAAATGTACTGTTATTTTCAAAAATCAAAAACTTCAATTTTCATTTTACAAACTTTTGTTATATATCGTTGGAAAGAGGACAAAAAGCGCCTTAAGAATCTGAAAAAAATAACCCTCTAAATTCATTAGGTCACGCTCTAGAGCAGCCCAAAGTTGCGAATTTTGCTGTTTTCGTGCAGCTATAAAACCGGAAGTAGACGTCGCAGGTCGCAGGTCAAAGTATCAACTGATAGCCAAGGTCAATGACCTTTGACCTACTGAAGGTCACAGTCACCAAAGGTCAAGGTCACGAGAAATAAGCTACAATTTTTGTGTTCTTTCATTTGACACCAAAATCATCTCAATCGGACTAGCCATAATGTCTGAATAAAAATCGCTGACTTTCAGGAAACTCAAAATGGCGGCGAAAGTCGCGCATGCGGCCTTGATTTTATTTTCTTCGTTTTTTTGTATGGCTACCCGATGATTCAAATTTGAATCTCATACATTAATAAAACCGGAAGTTATTCAACCGGAAATTAAAACTCCATTTTTCGCAAAAACCGGAAGTGACGCAAAAATTTTGACCTACGTATTGAAAATCATTTCTTATGCTCAATTTTTTTACATGAATCACACTAAAAACAACAAAGTTGCAAAAATTGCAAAATACGGCAAAAAATGTGAGCTACGAATTTTTGAAAATTGAAATTTTTGAACTGCTATCTGATTAGAAGTTACTTGCAGATTACAAAAATGAAAACCCGAAGAAAATCGATCAAAAATTGCGATAGCTAGAGCCAATTTGCTACTTTTTAGACAAGTTGCAACGCAGCACTTCCGATTGTGCAAAAATGTTTATGCAACACCTCGCCACTACAGAAGGTCTTCAAAAGTTGAGACAAACCGAAAACATCCTGGGACTTTGCGGTAGCAAAGTCCCACAAAAAAAGACATTTCGAAAACAAACTAGAGCCACTTGTGGCAAAGAGTGGGACTTTGCAAACGTCGCAAAATTGCATCAGACAGGCTGAAACATCTGATTTTCTGGGAGCATATGGCCAAAGCAACGAGGTATCTGTGTGCAAATAATTTTTTGGAAAAATGTTATTTCCTACTGATGCATGAAACTTTTAGTGCACATTGATGTCATTAATGCCGCAGTACTCGATAACTCATGTAAGAATTTAAGGACGTGGGAATGGGAAAGTTTTCCTTTAAACTTAACAGTTTTTTAAACAGGTTTTTATAAGTACAGTTATTATAACATTTAGACTAATGCTCATTCTACTTAAGAAAGTTGTTACAATCTCATTACTGGCAACTTATATAATGAATATATCAAGTTCGCATACTATGTGATGTTAGTAAAAAGGATTAGGAGGAAACATGAACAAAGGATTCGTTGGCTGCTTGGACCGGCTTTGGGGTGCGGGTATTGCGTAAACCAGCACGGAAGGTTTCTTTCATGGTCGTATTTTCAGTAAGAGATAAGAAATCACTATTAGTTTTAACTAACACAACTTTGCCTTCAAGAGTTTTCACAAAAATGATACCATCTCTTATCCACGATTTTTCTATTTTCCTTTCACGACACATTTTACAAATTTTATATGCCAGTTCCGCTCTTGTCTTAGATAGATCGTCATTAATGGACAAGGGATGCTGTTTTAGCAGGTTTGAGGCATTGGATTGTTTGATCGATTGAAGTTTTCTGGCATTTGTAACAAATTTACGTTTAGTGGCATAACCTTTGAAGCGCACAATAATAGGTCGTGGTTTCAGGATTTTATCATACTTCTCGGGTGGTCCTACTCGATGACTCCGATTTATTTCATCCGAGTTTATGTCAACTCCGATACGATGCCCTACCGCAACAACAAGTTCATCTGTGGATTCCTTTTCAGTTTCTACTATTCCTGAAATCCTTATACCCTCTCTACGCCCATATTGTTCGAGCTCGTCCAGTTTATCATTGACGATTTCAAATTCTAGAGTCTTGTTTGCTACCTCGTTTTCTAATTCTGAAACTCTGTTTTGGAGACACCTTACGAGCTCTACAATCTTTGGTTCCACGCGTGAGGCTACTGCATCAGCCAATGTATCTACCACAACTTGACTTTTTAGGGCAGAGATCAATTGCTCTACAAAGTTACTGTTCATTTCTAAGGAGGATATGTCACACTCTTTTTGATCAAAACACTCTGTATCGCTTTCACTGCTCGTGTGGCGACCTTTGGATTTTTTCAAGACTTGTTGTTCTTGGTTGGAAGTTAACGAAAGGATTCTTTTCTCTATACCATCCATTCATAAGGAGTTAAAGAATGAGGATCACTATCAAAATAACTAAACAATCAGTACTTACAGGAAAGCAGAGTATCACAGTCCTATTTCTGCATAAAATATCCTTTTAGATATAGAAAACAAGTCCTTTAACAATCACAACTCAACTAGGTTATGTCCGTCCGTGATTACATTAGTTACCACTACTCACTACATCAATATTCTAAAATAAAATCTTCATTTCAGATTATATTTCACAAATTATATATCGCCTCTGAATGTTGATACATTACAAAACTTTATGATTCACCTTTACACAGTTATATGGCATTTTTTCTGGTTAATTTGAAAAAGAAATTAGAGCAGCGACAAAGACGTCCTTCTACCTGTATGTAAATTTTTGAATTTCGCTTTTGCTTTTCTTTTATTTCCGATTGAAATTTTCCAGTAATTGTCAAAAATTTAAAAGATAATATTTCGCGACCTTGACCTTCGGTGACCTTTTGACCTGAACAAAAGTTATTGCCCTTGATTATATCTACCCAATGGTATCTTCACTTTTGTTGTCCGATGTTTACTTCCGGTTTTGCAGCCTATTGAAAATCACGAATTTTAACTTTAAAGAGCTCTATCACGTGACCTAATTTACATAGGACAGAATTTCTTACATATTCCTTTTACGCTTAATGTCATCTTCCCATTAATATATCAAACTTGGTATTTTAGTCAAAATTGCGCGTTTAAAAATTTCAAAATTTTGTAATTTCTTCTATACTAACTGTGCGTGTTTTTCTTTAAATCGAAATAGGGTCTCGGGGGATAATTCGATTTGTGTTATTTTGATGTATTAAGAATCTATAACCGATTGCCGAAATATATATGGAAACCGATTTTTGAATTTTGATTTTGATTTTTTAACGATTAAATTTTTTAAAAACTTTAAAGGGTCGTATATTGTGACGTTGACCTTTGACGAATTTTTGACCTGTACAAATATGATAGCTCTCGAGAAGTTCTATCCAATGATATATAAAGCTTTATTGTAAGATGTATACTTCCACTTTTATCGCCATTTGACAATTGCGAATTTTCCCTATAAAACAATCTGTTTAATGTGTTGCATTTTGGCGACCTACAAGATATAAGTTTCAGCGATCTGAAATTATTTTTTAGTTTAATCGTTCTACATCCAGTTAAAATCGTTCTACATCCAGTTAAAATGATTCAAAGTTGTTATATATGTTTTTCCTGTTGTAGGTGATGTAAATATTGAATATTTGGAACGAAATTACAACCTTTAGAATTTTAAATTTTATCTCTTATAATTATGCAACAATAATATACAGTTGACTGGAATAATGGTCTAAGGGACGAAACTCTATTCAACATAAATTTTAAAATGTTAGGCCGCGCTATTTATGTGGTGTCTCAATGTTATACCCTGGCGACTTAAGACAACTTGAACCATTAGTGACCTTTCGATTTGTATATAGCTTCGACATTGTCTATCCAATGCTATATATATATTTTTTGTACGATATCTACTTTTGGTTTCATCGCCATCTGAAAATTGCGAATTTAATATATAAAACAATCTACATTGCATTGGGTATTATTCTCTACGTTTGGGCGACTTACAAATATGAGTTTCGGCGATCCGGATATCTTTTTTAGATTAAACGACCCTCTATCCATTTTTTATTATGATTTTAACTTATTATCTATCTTAATTGATGATGAGGGCTAAGGATGGGGAGGGGCAAAGAGGGGAAAGGGGGAAAAGGGGGTATGGGAGCGTTTGTTATGAAATCAAAATCCATTTCTGATGCACATTTTTTTTATTTTAATAAACCCTTTTTGTCTTTTGCTTAACAAACGAATCCCTGGATGGAACGCACTCCTTCAGTGCCGTTAGGCGTACGGCTCTAGTTTTTTTTTTTTCGAAATTTACACACCTCACTGTGCCAAGGCTGCAATAGTTGCAATTTTTTCTCAACTTCTCCAGACCTTGTGTAGTGGCGACGTTTCTAATGAATATAAATTGGAACATTTTTGCACAACCGGAAGTGCTGCATTGCAACTTGCCTAAAAAGTAGCAAATTGGCTCTAGCTGTCGCAATTTTTGATCGATTTTCTTCGGGTTTTCATTTTTGTAATTTGCGAGTAACTTCTGATCAGATAGCAGTTCAAAAATTTCAATTTTCAAAATTTCGTTGCACACATTTTTTTGCCGTATTTTGCACATTTTTACAACTTTGCCATTTTAAGACCGATTGATCTGAAAATTTGGATGCCTTCAAGTGTCACCAATATAAAAACATTGGCATAGTCAAAATTTTTGCTTCATTTCCGGTTTCAGCGTAAAAAGGGTTTAAACTTCCGGTTGACTTACTTGTGCTGTAACTGATGTATTGCAACAAAATTTATGTCAATCTTAATTGAATTAGAAGACGAAAAAACGAAGAAGAAAAAATTCGGACCGGAAGTAAAACTTTGGCCGCCATCTTGAAATGTCACTTTTTTGTAAAACTCAAAATGGGGCCTCTACGGTAAGAGCGATTTGTGTGATGTTTATATTTCTGGAAAGCTTAGTCGATTGCGATCAAAATGTTGGAAATCGATTTTTGAATTTTGCTTTTTTGCAACATCCGGTTGAATTTTTTCGACGTTTGGGGCTTATTTCTCGTGACCTTGACCTTTTACGACCTTGACCTTTAGTAGGTCAAATGTCATTGACCTTGGCTATCAGTTGATACTTTGAACTTTGACCTCCGACGTCTACTTCCGGTTTTATAGCTGCCCGAAAACAGCAAAATTCGCAACTTTGGGCTGCTCTAGAGCGTGACCTAATTAATTTAGAGTGTTAATTTTTTCAGATTCTTAGATTGTTTTTTGTCCTCTTTCCAACGATATATAACAAAAGTTTGTAAAATGAAAATTGAAGTTTTTGATTTTTGCAAAGAAAAGTACATTTTGCCATATTTTCGCTTGTTTGAAATGTGTGTGTGTATATCTCGTGATCTATTAGCTGTGCAAGCTTCAAATTTTAACTGTGAATATACATTTTGAATATGATTAGATTCATTTCCAAAAAAACGAGATGGGCTCGGCACATCCGGGTGAACTTCAAATTTACCATTTATATCAGTCAGCGAATTACGGCTGCAGTAAATAACGTTTTTCAAAAAAGTACCTTGCATACATATATCTCATTACTTTGACCAGTTTATCCCAAAAAATCAAATCTTTTTGCCTGTTTGTTGCAATTTTGCGACATTTGCAAAAAAACAGTTTTTTTAGTTTGGGGGCTTATTTCTAGTGACTTTGACCTTTGGTGACCTTGACCTTTGGTGACCTTGACCTTTACAAGGTCATTGGTCACTGACTTTAGCTATCAGTTGACAATTTGGCATTAGACTTCTGGCGTCTATTTCCGGTTTTATAGCTGCTCGAAAGCAGCAAAATTTGCAACGTTGGACTGCTCTAGAGCGTGACCTAATTAATTTAGAGGATTATTTTTTTCACATTCCGAAGGCGCCTTTTGTCCTCTTTCCAGCGATGCACAACAAAAGTTTTTAAAATGAAAATTTAATTTTTGGACTTTTAAAATTAAAGTACATTTTGCTTTTTTGAAACGTATTTTTGTATATCTCGTGATCTATTAGATGTACAAGCTTCAAATTTGTACCATGAATATATATTTTGTATGAGATTAGATTTACGCAAAAGTAACTTAGATGGGCGTGGCACATACGGGTAAACTTCCAATTTACCAGTTATATCGGTCAGCGCTTTACATCTGTAGGAAATAACGTTTTTCCAAAAAATTCTTTGCACACAGATACCTCGTTGCTTCGGCCAGTTTCTCCCAGAAAATCAGATGGTTCGGCCTGTTTGTTGCAATTTTGCAACGTTAGCAAAGTCCCACTCTGTGCCACGTGTGGCTCTAGTTGTGGGACTTTGCTTCCGCAAAGTCCCAGTTCGTTTTCGGTTTGTCTTTTTTTTTTTTTTTTTTTTTTTTTTTTTTTTTTTTTTTTTTTCGAAATTTACACAGGGCACACAGCCTAGGCTGCAATAGTTGCAGCAATTTCACAACTTCTCTACACCTTCTGTAGTGGCAACGTTGTTAATGAATATAAATTAGAACATTTTTGCAAAACCGGAAGTGCTGCATTGCAACATGCATAAAAAGTCGGTCAGTGGATCTAGAAGTCGCAATTTTTGATCGATTTTCTTCGGGTTTGCATTTTTGAAAACTTGAATCAATTTCCAACAAGATAGCAGTTACAAAATTTCGAATTTCGAAAATTCATAGCACACATTTTTTTGCCGTATTTTGCACATTTTTGCAACTTTGCTATTTTTAGACCGATTGATCTGAAAATTTGGGTGCCTTCAAGTGTCATGAATATGAAAACATTGGCAGAGTCAAAATTTTTGCTTCATTTCCGATGTCAACGTAAAACGGGTTTAAACTTCCGGTTGACCTACTTGTGCTGTAATTGATGTATCGCAACAAAATTTTTGTCAATCCTAATTAAATTAGAAGACAAAAAAACGAAGCAGAAAAAATCCGGACCGGAAGTGAAAAATTGGCCGCCATCTTGAAATGTCACTTTTTTGTAAAACTCAAAATGGGGCCTCTACGGTAAGATCGATTTGTGTGATGTTTATATTTCTGGAAAGCTTAGTCGATTGCGATCAAAATGTTGGAAATCGATTTTTGAATTTTGCTTTTGCCTTTTTGCAACATCCGGTTGAATTTTTTCGAAGTTTGGGGGCTTATTTCTCGTGACCTTGACCTTTGGTGACCATGACCTTTAGTAGGTCAAAGGTCATTGACCTTGGCTATCAGTTGATACTTTGAACTTTGACCTCCGACGTCTACTTCCGGTTTTATAGCTGCCCGAAAACAGCAAAATTCGCAACTTTGGGCTGCTCCAGAGCTTGACCTAATTAATTTAGAGTGTTACTTTTTTCAGATTCGTAGATTGTTTTTTGTCCTCTTTCCATCGATATATAACAAAAGTTTGTAAAATGAAAATTGAATTTTTTGATTATTGCAAAGAAAAGTACAATTTGCCGTATTTTCGCTTGCTTGAAATGTATGTGTGTATATCTCGTGATCTATTAGCTGTACAAGCTTCAAATTTTTACTGTGAATATACATTTTGAATATGATTAGATTCCCCTCCAAAAAAACGAGATGGGCGTGGCACATCCGGGTGAACTTCAAATTTACTATTTATATCGGTCCTCGAATTACGGCTGCAGTAAATAACGTTTTTCAAAAAAGTACCTTGCATACATATATCTCATTACTTTGGCCAGTTTATCCCGAAAAATCAAATGTTTCTGCCTGTTTGTTGCAATTTTGCGACATTTGCAAAAAATCAGTTTTTTTTTAAATTTAAGGGCTTATTTCTAGTGACTTTGACCTTTGGTGACCTTGACCTTTACAAGGTCATTGGTCACTGACTTTAGCTATCAGTTAACAATTTGGCATTAGATTTCTGACGTCTATTTCCGGTTTTATAACTGCTCGAAAGCAGCAAAATTTGCAACGTTGGACTGCTCTAGAGCGTGACCTAATTAATTTAGAGGGTTATTTTTTTCACATTCCGAAGGCGCCTTTTGTCCTCTTTCCAGCGATGCACAACAAAAGTTTTTAAAATGAAAATTTAATTTTTGGACTTTTAAAATAAATGTACATTTTGCTTTTTTGAAACGTATTTGTGTATATCTCGTGATCTGTTAGATGTACAAGCTTCAAATTTGTACCATGAATATATATTTTGTATGAGATTAGATCTACTCAAAAGTAAATTAGATGGGCGTGGCACATACGGGTAAACTTCCAATTTACCAGTTATATCGGTCAGCGCTTTACATCTGTAGGAAATAACATTTTTCCAAAAAATTCTTTGCACACAGATACCTCGTTGCTTTGGCCAGTTTCTCCCAGAAAATCAGATGTATCGGCCTGTTTGTTGCAATTTTGCAACGTTAGCAAAGTCCCACTCTGTGCCACGTGTGGCTCTAGTTGTGGGACTTTGCTTTCAGCAAAGTCCCAGTTTGTTTTCGGTTTGTCAATTCTTTTTTTTTTGCAGTGCGTTCATCGAACGCACTGCTTTGTTTTCGAAATGTTTTTTTTTTTTTTTTTTTTTTCGAATTCTTCCCATCACGCCCAGCCAAAACTACAAGTGCTACATGAAAACTGTTAACATTTCTTTCGAAAAACCCGCGAAAGTAAATAATATGAATGTATTTTGACGTCATTTTGTCCAACCGGAAATGACGTACAGGTCTATGTCTAATTTTAGGTTTTTTCTTATTTGCGACGCTAGTTTTTAATCAATTTCGATAGCGTTTTTTTTTGTTTATTACTTTTAATCTTTTTTTACAAGTTAGCACTTTCAAACTTTTAAAATTTTGAACTTTGTCGCTGACTTTTTTTAATTTTAATTTTTGCAGTTTTGTCAACTTCTACAATTTCATTTCGATCGATCTGAAAATTTACAGATTTACAGACATTTTGATTGCGAACTATAATAAATTTTCATAATTTCGATATCACTTCCGGTTTTGATGTTATTTGCTTTTAAAGTTGAATTTTGCAATTCCGGAATAATGAAGATATTTGAAAAATTTCTTTTGCAATTAGCTACAATTGTCTATCTAATGATGCTAAATTAAGAAAATCCGAACCGGAAGTAACGGATCAACCGCCATCTTGATATGACTAACTTTTGTAGAACTCAAAATGGGGCCTCAGGGTTAAATCAAATTTGCATAAATTTAAGTTTTCTTAAAACATCTATCGATTGCGAAAAAAAGTATGGGAATGGATTTTTGAATTTCGCCTTTGCTTTTCTTTTATTTCCGGTTGAAATTTTCCAGTAATTGTCAAAACTTTCAAGGTTCATATTTCGCGACTTTGACCTTCGGTGACCTTTTGACCTGAACATAGGTTGTTGCCCTTGATTATATGTATCCAATGGTATCTTCACTTTTGTTGTCCGGTGTTAACTTCCGGTTTTGCAGCTAATTGAAAATCACGAATTTTAACTTTAAAGAGCTCTATCACGTGACCTAATTTACATAGCACAGAATTTCTTACATATTCCTTTTACTCTTAATGTCATCTTTTCATTAATATATCACACTTGGTATTTTAATCAAAATTGCGCGTTTAAAAATTTCAAAATTTGTAATTTCTTCTATACTAACTGTGCGTGTTTTTCTTTAAATCGAAATAGGATCTCGGGGGATTATTTGATTTGTGTTATTTTGATGTATATAGAATCTATAACCGATTGCCGAAATATATATGGAAACCGATTTTTTAATTATGATTTTGATTTTGATTTTTTAACGATTAAATTTTTTAAAAACTTTGAAGGGTCGTATATTGTGACGTTGACCTTTGACGAATTTTTGACCTGTACAAATATGATAGGTCTCGAGAAGATCTATCCAATGATATATAAAGCTTTATTGTAAGATGTATACTTCCGCTTTTATCGCCATTTGAAAATTGCGAATTTTCCCTATAAAACAATCTTTTAATGTGTTGCATTTGGGCGACCTACAAGATATAAGTTTCAGCGATCTGAAATTATTTTTTAGTTTAATCGTTCTACATCCAGTTAAAATGATTCAAAGTTGTTATATATGTTTTTCCTGTTGTGGGTGATGTAAATATTGAATATTTGGAACGAAATTACAACCTTTAGAATTTTAAATTTTATCTCTTATAATTATGCAACAATAATATACAGTTGACTGGAATAATGGTCTAAGGGATGAAACTCTATTCAATATAAATTTTAAAATGTTAGGCCGCGCTATTTATGTGGTGTCTCAATGTTATACCCTGGCGACTTAAGACAACTTGAACCATTAGTGACCTTTTGATTTGTATATAGCTTCGACATTGTCTATCCAATGCTATATATATATTTTTTGTACGATATCTACTTTTGGTTTCATCGCCATCTGAAAATTGCGAATTTAATATATAAAACTATCTACATTGTATTGGGTATAATTATCTACGTTTTGGCGATTTACAAGTATGAGTTTCGGCGATCCGGATATCTTTTTTAGATTAAACGACCCTCTATCCATTTTTTATTATGATTTCAACTTATTATCTATCTTAATTGATGATGAGGGCTAAGGATGGGGAGGGGGAAAGGGGGAAAAGGGGGGTATGAGAGCGTTTTTTATGAAATCAAAATCCATTTCTGATGCACATTTTTTTGTTTTAATAAACCCTTTTTGTCTTTTGCTTAACGAACGAATCCCTGAATGGAACGCACTGCTTCAGTGCCGTTAGGCGTACGGCTCTAGTTTTTTTTTTTTTTTTGGGGAAATTTACACAGGGCACACAGCCTAGGCTGCAATAGTTGCAGCAATTTCACAACTTCCCCTAGACCTTCTGTTGGGGTCAAACGTTTCAAATTGAATATAAATTGGTAAAATTTTTGCAAAACCGGAAGTGCTGCATTGCAACTTTCCCTCAAAAGTCGGTCAGTGGCTCTAGAAGTCGAAATTTTTGGACCGATTTTCTTTGGGTTTGCATTTTTGAAAACTTGAAACAATTTCCAACAAGATAGCAGTTACAAAATTTCGAAATTCGAAAATTCATAGCACACATTTTTTCGCCGTATTTTGAAACATTTTTGCAACTTTGCTATTTTTAGCCCGGATTGATCTGAAAATTTGGGTGCCTTCAAGTGTCACGAATATAAAACATTGGCAGAGTCAAAATTTTTGCTTCATTTCCGATGCCAACGTAAAAAGGGTTTAAACTTCCGGTTGACCTACTTGTGCTGTAATTGATGTATCGCAACAAAATTAATGTCGATCCTAATTAAATTAGAAGACAAAAAAACGAAGAAGAAAAAATCCGAACCGGAAGTAAAACATTTTGGGCCCCCATCTTGAAATGTCACTTTTTTGTAAAACTCAAAATGGGGCCTCTACGGTAAGAGCGACTTTTTGTGTTTTATATTTCTTTGGGAAAATTAAACGATTGCGATCAAAATGTTGGGAACGAATTTTTTAATTTCGCTTTTGCATTTTTTTCAACATCCGGTTGAATTTTTTCGAAGTTTGGGGGCTTATTTCTCGTGACCTTGACCTTTGATGACCATGACCTTTAATAGGTCAAAGGTCATTGACCTTGGCTATCAGTTGATACTTTGAACTTTGACCTCCGACGTCTACTTCCGGTTTTATAGCTGCCCGAAAACAGCAAAATTCGCAACTTTGGGGCTGCTCTAGAGCGTGACCTAATTAATTTAGAGTGTTAATTTTTTCAGATTCTTAGATTGTTTTTTGTCCTCTTTCCAACGATATTGAACAAAAGTTTGTAAAATAAAAATTGAATTTTTTGATTTTTGCAAAGAAAAGTACATTTTGCCGTATTTTCGCTTCCTTGAAATGTTTGTGTGTATATCTCGTGATCGATCAGCTGTACAAGCTTCAAATTTTTACTGTGAATATAGATTTTGAATATGATTAGATTCCCCTCCAAAAAAACGAGATGGGCGTGGCACATCCGGGTGAACTTCAAATTTACCATTTATATCGGTCAGCGAATTATGGCTGCAGTAAAGTAAAAAGTACCTTGCATACATATATCTCATTACTTTGGCCAGTTTATCCCAAAAAATCAAATGTTTCTGCCTGTTTGTTGCAATATTGCGACATTTGCAAAAAATCAGTTTTTTTTAGTTTGGGGGCTTATTTCTAGTGACTTTGACCTTTGGTGACCTTGACCTTTACAAGGTCATTGGTCACTGACTTTAGCTATCAGTTGACAATTTGGCATTAGACTTCTGACGTCTATTTCCGGTTTTATAGCTGCTCGAAAGCAGCAAAATTTGCAAAGTTGGACTGCTCTAGAGCGTGACCTAATTAATTTAGAGGGTTATTTTTTTCACATTACGAAGGCGCCTTTTGTCCTTTTTCCCAGCGATGCACAACAAAATTTTTTAAAATGAAAATTTAATTTTTGGACTTTTAAAATTAAAGTACATTTTGCTTTTTTGAAACGTATTTGTGTATATCTCGTGATCTATTAGATGTACAAGCTTCAAATTTGTACCATGAATATATATTTTGTATGAGATTAGATTTACGCAAAAGTAAATTAGATGGGCGTGGCACATACGGGTAAACTTCCCAATTTACCAGTTATATCGGTCAGCGCTTTACATCTGTAGAAAATAACATTTTTCCAAAAAATTCTTTGCACACAGATACCTCGTTGCTTTGGCCAGTTTCTCCCAGAAAATCAGATGTTTCGGCCTGTTTGTTGCAATTTTGCAACGTTAGCAAAGTCCCACTCTGTGCCACGTGTGGCTCTAGTTTTTTTTTTTTTTTGAAATTTACACAGGGCACACAGCCTAGGCTGCAATAGTTGCAGCAATTTCACAACATCTCCAGACCTTCTGTAGTGTCGACGTTTCTAATGAATATAAATTGGTACATTTTTGCAAAACCGGAAGTGCTGCATTGCAACATTCCTCAAAAGTCGGTCAGTGGCTCTAGAAGTCGCAATTTTCAATCGATTTTCTTTGGGTTTGCATTTTTGAAAACTTGAAACAATTTCCAACAAGATAGCAGTTACAAAATTTCGAAATTCGAAAATTCATAGCACACATTTTTTTGCCGTATTTTGCAAATTTTTGCAACTTTGCTATTTTAAGACGGATTGATCTGAAAATTTGGGTGCCTTCAAGTGTCATGAATATAAATACATTTGCAGAGTCAAAATTTTTGCTTCATTTTCGGTTTAAGCGTAAAAAGGGTTTAAACTTCCGGTTGACCTACTTGTGCTGTAATTGATGTATCGCAACAAAATTAATGTCGATCGTAATTAAATTTGAATACAAAAAAACGAAGAAGAAAAAATCTGAACCGGAAGTGAAACTTTGGCCGCCATCTTGAAATGTCACTTTTTTGTAAAACTCAAAATGGGGCCTCTACGGTAAGAGTGACTTGTGTGTTATTAGTATTTTTAGAAAGTCTAAACGATTGCGAAAAAAAGTATGGGAGCCGAATTTTGAATTTCGCTTTTGCATTTTTGCAACATCCGGTTGAATTTTTTCGAAGTTTGGGGGCTTATTTCTCGTGACCTTGACCTTTGATGACCGTGACCTTTAATAGGTCAAAGGTCATTGACCTTGGCTATCAGTTGATACTTTGAACTTTGACCTCCGACGTCTACTTCCGGTTTTATAGCTGCCCGAAAACAGCAAAATTCGCAACTTTGGGCTGCTCTAGAGCGTGACCTAATTAATTTAGAGTGTTAATTTTTTCAGATTCTTAAAGTGCTTTTTGTCCTCTTTCCAACGATATATAACAAAAGTTCGTAAAATGAAAATTGAATTTTTTGATTTTTGCAAAGAAAAGTACATTTTGCCGTATTTTCGCTTCCTTGAAATGTATGTGTGTATATCTCGTGATCTATTAGCAGTACAAGCTTCAAATTTTTACTGTGAATATACATTTTGAATATGATTAGATTCCCCTCCAAAAAAACGAGATGGGCGTGGCACATCCGGGTGAACTTCAAATTTACCATTTATATCGGTCAGCGAATTACGGCTGCAGTAAATAACGTTTTTCAGAAAAGTACCTTGCAAACATATATCTCATTACTTTGGCCAGTTTATCCCAAAAAATCAAATGTTTCTGCCTGTTTGTTGCAATTTTGCGACATTTGCAAAAAATCAGGTTTTTTTTTAGTTTGGGGGCTTATTTCTAGTGACTTTGACCTTTGGTGACCTTGACCTTTACAAGGTCATTGGTCACTGACTTTAGCTATCAGTTGACAATTTGGCATTAGACTTCTGATGTCTATTTCCGGTTTTATAGCTGCTCGAAGCACCAAAATTTGCAACGTTGGACTGCTCTAGAGCGTGACCTAATTAATTTAGAGGGTTATTTTTTTCACATTCCCAAGACGCCTTTTGTCCTCTTTCCAGCGATGCACAATAAAAGTTTTTAAAATGAAAATTTAATTTTTGGACTTTTAAAATTAAAGTACATTTTGCTTTTTTGAAACGTATTTGTGTATATCTCGTGATCTATTAGATGTACAAGCTTTAAATTTGAACCATGAATATATATTTTGTATGAGATTAGATTTACGCAAAAGTAAATTAGATGGGCGTGGCACATACGGGTAAACTTCCAATTTACCAGTTATATCGGTCAGCGCTTTACATCTGTAGGAAATAACATTTTTCCAAAAAATTCTTTGCACACAGATACCTCGTTGCTTTGGCCAGTTTCTCCCAGAAAATCAGATGTTTCGACCTGTTTGTTGCAATTTTGCAACGTTAGCAAAGTCCCACTCTGTGCCACGTGTGGCTCTAGTTTTTTTTTTTTTCGAAAGTTACACAGGGCACACAGCCTAGGCTACGATAGTTGCAATATTATCTCAACTTCTGTAGACCTTCTGTAGTGGCAACGTGTTCCTTAAATATAAATTGGAACATTTTTGCAAAACCGGAAGTGCTGCATTGCAACATGCTTAAAAAGTCGGTCAGTGGCTCTAGAACTCTCTTTTTTGGATCGATTTTCGTCGGGTTTGCATTTTTGGAAACGTGGAATAATTTCCAACAAGATAGCAGTTTAAAAATTTCAAAATTCGAAAATTCGTAGCACATATTTTTTTGCCGTATTTTGCACATTTTTGCAACTTTGCTATTTTAAAACCGATTGATCTGAAAATTTTGGTGCCTTCAAGGCTCAAGAATATAAAAACATTGGCAGAGTCAAAATTTTTGCTTTATATCCGGTTTCAACGAAAAAAGGGTTTAAACTTCCGGTTGACCTACTTGTGCTGTAGTCGATGTATCGCAACAAAATTTATGTCGATCTTAATTAAATTAGAAGACAAAAAAACGAAGAAGAAAAAATCCAGACCGGAAGTGAAACTTTGGCCGACATCTTGAAATGTCACTTTTTTGTAAACCTCAAAATGGGGCCTCTACGGTAAAAGCGACTTGTGTGTTATTTGTATTTTTAGAAAGTCTATTCGATTACGAAAAAATGTATGGGAGCCGATTTTTGAATTTCGATTTTGCTTTTTTGCAACTTCCGGTTGAATTTTTTCAATTTTTAAAAGCTTATTTCTCGTGACCTTGACCTTTGGTGACCATGACCTTTAGTAGGTCAAAGGTCATTGACCTTGGCTATCAGTTGATACTTTGACCTTTGACCTCCGACATCTTCTTCCGGTTTTATAGCTGCCCAAAAACAGCAAAATTCGCAACTTTGGACTGCTCTAGAGCGTGACCTAATTAATTTAGAGTGTTATTTTTTTCAGATTCTTAAGGTGCTTTTTGTCCTCTTTCCAACGATATATAACAAATGTTTGTAACATGAAAATTGAAGTTTTTGTTTTTTGCAAAGATAAGTACATTTTGCCGTATATTCGCTTGTTTAAAATGTATGTGTGTATATCTCGTGATCTATTAGCTGTACAAGCTTCAAATTTGTACCGTGAATTTATATTTTGAATATGATTAGATTCCTGTCCAAAAAAACGAGATGGGCGTGGCACATCCGGGTGAACTTCAAATTTAACATTTATATCGGTCAGCGAATTAGGGCTGCAGGAAATAACGTTTTTCAAAAAAGTACCTTGCATACATATACCTCATTACTTTGGCCAGTTTATCCCAAAAAATCAAATGTTTCTGTCTGTTTGTTGCAATTTTGCGACATTTGCTAACAAGAAATCAGTTTTTTAAGTTTTGGGGCTTATTTCGAGTGACCTTGACCTTTGGTGACCTTGACCTTTACAAGGTCATTGGTCACTGACTTTGGCTATCAGTTGACAATTTGACATTAGGCTTCCGACGTCTACTTCCGGTTTTATAGCTGCCCGAAAACAGCAAAATTCGCTACTTTGGACTGCTCTAGAGCGTGACCTAATTAATTTAGAGGGTTATTTTTTCAGATTCTTAAGGCGCATTGTGTCCTCTTTCCAGCGATGTACAACAAAAGTTTTCAAAATGAAAATTTAATTTTTGCACTTTCAAAACTAAAGTACATTTTGCTTTTTTGAAACGTATTTGTGTATATCTCGCGATCTATTAGATGTACAAGCTTCAAATTTGTACCGTGAGTATACATTTTGAATGTGATTAGATTCAAGTAAAAAAAATGAATGGGCGTGGCACATCCGGGTAAATTTGCAATTTTTCATTTATATGGGTCAGCCAATTACGTTTGCAGGAAATGACGTTTTTCAAAAAAATACTTTGCACTCAGATACCTCGTTACTTTGGCCAGTTTATCCTACAAAATCAGATGTTTCCGCCTGTTTGTTGCAATTTTGCGACGATAGCAAAGTCCCACTCTGTGACATAATTGGCTCTAGTTTGTTTTCGGTTTGTCAATTCTTTTTTTTTTTTTTTTTTTTTTTTCGAAATTTACACAGGGCACACAGCCTAGGCTGCTATAGTTGCAGCAATTTCACAACTTCTCTACACCTTCTGTCGTGGCGACGTTTCTATTAAATATAAATTGGAATATTTTTACAAAACCGGAAGTGCTGCATTGCAACATACCTAAAAAGTCGGTCAGTGGCTCTAGAAGTCGCAATTTTCAATCGATTTTCGTCGGGTTTGCATTTTTGGAAACTTGAAATAATTTCAAAATTCGAAAATTCGTAGCACACATTTTTTTGCCGTATTTTGCACATTTTTGCAACTTTGTTATTTAAAGACCGATTAATCTTAAAAAAATTGAGTATATGTAGCCCATAAAATGATTTCCAAAAAGTAGGTCAAAATTTTTGCGTCACTTCCGGTTTTTGCGAAAAATAGAGTTTTACGTCCGGTTGAATAACTTCCGGTTTTATTAATGTATGAGATTCAAACTTGTATCATCGGGTAGCCATTAGCCATACAAAAAAGCGAAGAAAATAAAATCAAGGCCGCATGCGCAACTTTCGCCGCCATTTTGATTTTTCTGAAATTGAGCGAATTTAATTCAGACATTATGGCTTGTCCGATTTAGATGATTTTGGTGTCAAATGAAAGAACATAAAAATTACAACAAAACATTGGGAGCCGATTTTTGAATTTCGCTTTTGCATTTTTGCAACATCCGGTTGAATTTTTTCAAAGTTTGGGGGCTTATTTCTCGTGACCTTGACCTTTGGTAACCTTGACCTTCAGTAGGTCAAAGGTCATTGACCTTGGCTATCAGTTGATACTTTGACCTTTGACCTCCGACGTGTACTTCCGGTTTTATAGCTTCCCGAAAACAGCAAAATTCGCAACTTTGGGTAGCTCTAGAGCGTGACCTAATTAATTTAGAGGGTTATTTTTTCCAGATTCTAAATGCCTTTTTGTCCTCTTTCCATCGATGTATAACAAAAGTTTGCAAAATGAAAATTGAAGTTTTTGATTTTTGAAAATATAAGAACATTTTGCCGCATTTACGTTTGTTTGAAATGTATGAGTGTATATCTCGTGATCTATTAGATGTACAACCTTCAAATTTGTAACGTGAATATACATTTTGAATGTGATTTGATTTACATAAAAAAAAATGAGATGGGCGTGGCACATCCGGGTAAATTTCGAATTTACCCTTTTCATGGATCAGCAAATTACGTCTGTAGGAAATAGCTTTTTTTTTTTTTAAAAGTTCTTTGCACACAGATACCTCATTGCTTTGGCCAATTCATTCCAGAAAATCAGATGATTCGGTCTGTTTGTTGCAATTTCTCGACAAAAGCAAACCGGTTGATTTTTTTTTTAATATTGGAAGCTTATTTATCGAGACCTTGACCTTTGGTGACCTTGACCTTTAGTAGGTCAAAAGTCATTGACCTTGTCTATCAGTTGATACTTTGACCTTTGACCTTATTCTTTTCAGATTCTTAAGACGGTTTTTTCCACTTTCCAGCAATGTATAACAAAAGTTTGTAAAACGAAAATTGAAGTTTTTGATTTATGAAAATAACAGTACATTTTGCCGTATTAATTTTTGTTCGAAATGTATGTGTGTATATCTCGTGATCTATTCGATGTTCAAACTTCAAATTTGTACCGTGAATAATACATTTTGAATGTGATTAGATTCACGCTTAGATTTACCCTTTTCATAGGTCAGCGAATTACTTCTGTAGGAAAAAGCGTTTTTTTAAAAAAGTACTTTGCACACAGATATCTCATTGCTTTGGCCAGTTCATCCCAGAAAATCAGATGATTCGGTCTGTTTGTTGCAATTTCTCGACGATAGCAAACCGGTTGAATTTTTTCTAATTTTGGAAGCTTATTTCTCGTGATCTTGACCTTTGGTGACATTGACCTTTAGTAGATCAAAGGTCATTGACCCTGTCTATCATTTAATACTTTGACATTTGTCCTCCCATGTCCACTTCCGGTTTTATAGCTGCCCGAAAACAGCAAAATTCACGATTTTGGACTGCTCTTGAGCGTAACCTAATTAATTTAGAGGGTTATTTTTTTCAGATTCTTAAGGCGCTTTTTGTCCACTTTCCAGCAATGTATAACAAAAGTTTTTAAAATGAAAATTTAATTTTTGCACTTTTAAAATTAGAGTACATTTTGCTTTTTGAAATGTATTTGTGCATATCTCGTGATCTATTAGACGTACAAGCTTCAAATTTGTACCGTGAATATATATCTTGAATGTCATTAGATTTACGCAAAAAAAAATTGAGAAGGGTGTGGCACATCCGGGTAAACTTTCAATTTAGCATTTATATCGGTCAGCGAATTCCGTCAGTAGGAAATGACGTTTTTCAAAAAAATTCTTTGCACACAGATACCTCGTTGCTTTGGCCATGTGCTCCAAGAAAATCAGATGTTTCGGCCTGTCTGTTCAAACTATGTGTTATTATGGTCAATAACAAACTGTGTGTTATTAGCTTGTGAATATCAACTGTGGTTTATTAGAGGGCAATATTAGATGTAGTTACCAGAAGGGAATTCCAGTGCATTCTTTGATCCTGTGCTGTTATATTTATTTGAATTTTTTTTGAACATTTTATCCTTTCTTCATAATCTAAAAGGACATTTACCATTAATTTTGCTTTACTGCTAGTTTTCTCGAGTTTTGCATTGTATTTTGTTTATGTGTTGCTCATTATTCTGTTAATTCTTCATTTACTATGTATGCGACAGAGAAGGCCTCTTCACATTACTCATACCATCATATTACCCTGTTGCTCATATCACACACTTGTTTATAAACTGCTTCTGACTGGTGGTCACATACTTGATATGGCCAGACTAGTAGACAGGATAAGATTAGGAAGTAAGATAGTTCCATAGCACTGCTGTTTTGTTTTATCATTGGCTTTCGTGCGTGTAGTAAAATACGTTTAAGTGGACCTTTTCCACGTATGAAGTAATGTAATCATTGTGCCGTTTTTAATTATGTATAAGCACATCGTGCAATATGTTTTAATAATGTCATTTATTCAAATAATTTATATATTGAGATGAATTTACAATGTGTTTTTAATTTCCAATTTATTAGTAAAGGGAAGTAACCAAAATTAAGATTTGCTAAGATTCTGACCAGAATGGATTCTTTACCGATATCGTTCGTGTGGTTTCTAATGATGCAGCCTAAGCATATTAAGTAAGATGCAATATATTTTTATATAATTAATTCAAATATGTTACACATTAAGATCAATGTACAGTGCGCATACATGATGCAAAGTGTAGTTAGTAAATAAAATAATTTTAGAGTTAATAGTATTCTTTATGCAATTCATTAACCCAATAAAACATCTGGTAGTGTGCAATACAAAAAATGGTCAAGACATTGACTTTTGGTGGGCAGTGAAGAAACACCAAAAATTTTTTTTTCAATAGAACTAAGAAATACCAGGTTGGTTAAAACTTGTTTTATAATATTTCATGTCATTAAATAGATAAATATAAAATATAAATTTATACAAGTAAATGATCAAACAAGTTATGTAAAAACAAAACTAAAATGAAAGAAATTTAGATTTCTTGGTTAATTATCTTAAAGTGTTTAGTTAAAATGGGATCAGTGTGCATTTACATTTGGTCATTTGAATCTGGACTTTATGTACATAATCTTCAGAAGTACTAGAAATGTACATAAATTGCATAATACTTTCGAAAAAACTTTAAATTATAATTTCTCCTTCTATTTCTGTGTATAATGTTGTATACATTGGGCAATCTAGACCCACTTTCTCTATGCGAGCTCCGAGTTGTAATAGAATATATTAAAAAGATACCATATAAAATTCTAAGAATATGATTTTTATTAAAGAACATGTAGTTTTAAAAGCCATACAATAGATAGATGAAAATATTGTTTTTTATTAACAATGTAATTCAGCAACTGTTTGCAGTGTACAATACAAATTTTGTCAAGACAACACAAATTGGGAATTGCAGTGCTTTGATTTATTATCAAAAATTCTAAAACTATTAAGACATAAGGCACTAACTCTAGATAGGATGTTTTAGAAATCGTGATCATCACAAATGATATACAATATAATAATAAATATTCATATGTAACTAATATTACTGTTAAAGTAGGAACAACAGTCTATAGAGTTTGGTAGTTCTGTTTTTATTTCTAAATTTTACTTCAATGGCAGTGAGGCCTGTGAATTTATCTTAGATGAACAAAGATTGCTTTAGACTGAGAAAATTAGGCATTATAATTGGTTTATAAACATCGCATACAATTTACACTTTTATCATATAGTTGTGACAACCAGCCTGATTTTAGCAAAAAAATTTACTCTACTTTTACTCTGAATTATAATCATTACTTTCACTATCAATTATAATTGTTTCACAAAAGTACACAACAAAGAATAACATCTTGCTGAAATATTTTGCATAATCATTTTATTTGTTGTTATCTTTTTGTGTAAATTATGCACATAAAGTCAACAATATAACACCAACAATCACTAACTATTGTTTTGTTAAATCAATAAAACTTATAAATAAGCACAATGTTTTTGAATGCCACTCTAAATTAAATGACAATGTGACAATGCTGTGGACATTATGCATTCTTCTACAACAGAAAAATATTTTAATTTCCTATTGAATCCACATTAATTTCTGTTTTATATACATCACAAGAAAATTATTCTTAATAACAAGGATGTGAAAGACATTGTGATTTAGAAAGTAAATCTATATAAATTGGTTGACTGACTGTGAACTAGCCTTTCACATTTAAATGTTACTACTGTTTTATTGATTACTTAACCACACATGTAAAAATAACTAGTAAAAAAAAAAAAATTAATGGAGTTTTACGTCCTACTCTTCTGCACCTTATGGGCTAATGAAGACGGGCAATGCCATGCAGTGTGCATTGAGGGAAATTTTGCCAGGACAGCGGCATTAGTCTACTCTTTTTGCAATTTCCAACTGCCTGTAGCACATGGGCCCTTGGTTACTTGTCCCATTTAAACGACTGTACGCCTTTTCCATGTCATTCCCTCCAACCTGCATCACTGAAAAGGGGAAACCAGGCTGAAAAATCCAAAAGTTCATCTCGACCTTTGCCTGGATCGAACCCTGGACCTTCAGGTTAGCCAGCAAGCGTCTAACTCACTGAGACACCGCGGCTTCCAAAACTAACTAGTAAAAAGTTACAATATACAGGAGTATAATATATACTACGTGAATTAATATAACTATTTACATAATAACAATATTGTTATATTAGGTTTTGACGCTAAAATCATTTAACATTTCTTTTTTTTACATTAACATTATAATAATAGTTTAAGATATATGTTTAAAATATTTGGATGCCAGTATAAACCAAGGTGCAGTATGTTATAAGTCTGTTACAAGGGATGATCAGGATTTCCTTTACATTAGAACCATATAAAAGGAATGGTATTATATTTTTGTCTTTGGCAATATTTCACAATATGATTTTTTGTTTAATTTACAAAAATCTTGTCAAATTATTTGTTTTGTACACTGCAAAAAGCTGCTGATTACATTACCTTATCACCTCTTTGCATATAATACATTTACAAAAATTCATAAACTAATAGATCTTAAATATAAAAACAAAAGCAATTTATATCATTTTTATTAGCTAAAGAAACAGCTTCAACTTTAAAAAATTCTTTGCACACAGATACCTCGTTGCTTTGGCCATGTGCTCCAAGAAAATCAGATGTTTCGGCCTGTCTGTTCAAACTATGTGTTATTATGGTCAATAACAAACTGTGTGTTATTAGCTTGTGAATATCAACTGTGGTTTATTAGAGGGCAATATTAGCTGTAGTTACCAGAAGGGAATTCCAGTGAATTCTTTGATCCTGTGCCGTTATATTTATTTGAATTTTTTTTGAACATTTTATCCTTTCTTCATAATCTAAAAGGACATTTACCATTAATTTTGCTTTACTGCTAGTTTTCTCGAGTTTTGCATTGTATTTTGTTCATGTGTTGCTCATTATTCTGTTAATTCTTCATTTACTATGTATGCGACAGAGAAGGCCTCTTCACATTACTCATACCATCATAATACCCTGTTGCTCATATCACACACTTGTTTATAAACTGATTCTGACTGGTGGTCACATACTTGACATGGCCAGACTAGTAGACAGGATAAGATTAGGAAGTAAGATAGTTCCATAGCACTGCTGTTTTGTTTTATCATTGGCTTTCGTGCGTGTAGTAAAATACGTTTAAGTGGACCTTTTCCACGTATGAAGTAATGTAATCATTGTGCCGTTTTTAATTATGTATAAGCACATCGTGCAATATGTTTTAATAATGTCATTTATTCAAATAATTTATATATTGAGATGAATTTACAATGTGTTTTTAATTTCCAATTTATTAGTAAAGGGAAGTAACCAAAATTAAGATTTGCTAAGATTCTGACCAGAATGGATTCTTTACCGATATCATTCGTGTGGTTTCTGATGATGCAGCCTAAGCATATTAAGTAAGATGCAATATATTTTTATATAATTAATTCAAATATGTTACACATTAAGATCAATTTACAGTACGCATACATGATTCAAAGTGTAGTTAGTAAATAAAATAATTTTAGAGTTAATAGTATTCTTTATGCAATTCATTAACCCAATAAAACATCTGGTAGTGTGCAATACAAAAAATGGTCAAGACATTGACTTTTGGTGGGCAGTGAAGAAACACCAAAAGTTTTTTTTTCAATAGAATTAAGAAATACCAGGTTGGTTAAAAGTTGTTTTATAATATTTCATGTCATTAAATAGATAAATATAAAATATAAATTTATACAAGTAAATGATCAAACAAGTTATGTAAAAACAAAACTAAAATGAAAGAAATTTAGATTTCTTGGTTAATTATCTTAAAGTGTTTAGTTAAAATGGGATCAGTGTGCATTTACATTTGGTCATTTGAATCTGGACTTTATGTACATAATCTTCAGAAGTACTAGAAATGTACATAAATTGCATAATACTTTCGAAAAAACTTTAAATTATAATTTCTCCTTCTATTTCTGTGTATAATGTTGTATACATTGGGCAATCTAGAACCACTTTCTCTATGCGAGCTCCAAGTTGTAATAGAATATATTAAAAAGATACCATATAAAATTCTAAGAATATGATTTTTATTAAAGAACATGTAGTTTTAAAAGCCATACAATAGATAGATGAAAATATTGTTTTTTATTAACAATGTAATTCAGCAACTGTTTGCAGTGTACAATACAAATTTTGTCAAGACAACACAAATTGGGAATTGCAGTGCTTTGATTTATTATCAAAAATTCTAAAACTATTAAGACATAAGGCACTAACTCTAGATAGGATGTTTTAGAAATCGTGATCATCACAAATGATATACAATATAATAATAAATATTCATATGTAACTAATATTACTGTTAAAGTAGGAACAACAGTCTATAGAGTTTGGTAGTTCTGTTTTTATTTCTAAATTTTACTTCAATGGCAGTGAGGCCTGTGAATTTATCTTAGATGAACAAAGATTGCTTTAGACTGAGAAAATTAGGCATTATAATTGGTTTATAAACATCGCATACAATTTACACTTTTATCATATAGTTGTGACAACCAGCCTGATTTTAGCAAAAAAATTTACTCTACTTTTACTCTGAATTATAATCATTACTTTCACTATCAATTATAATTGTTTCACAAAAGTACACAACAAAGAATAACATCTTGCTGAAATATTTTGCATAATCATTTTATTTGTTGTTATCTTTTTGTGTAAATTATGCACATAAAGTCAACAATATAACACCAACAATCACTAACTATTGTTTTGTTAAATCAATAAAACTTATAAATAAGCACAATGTTTTTGAATGCCACTCTAAATTAAATGACAATGTGACAATGCTGTGGACATTATGCATTCTTCTACAACAGAAAAATATTTTAATTTCCTATTGAATCCACATTAATTTCTGTTTTATATACATCACAAGAAAATTATTCTTAATAACAAGGATGTGAAAGACATTGTGATTTAGAAATAAATCTATATAAATTGGTTGACTGACTGTGAACTAGCCTTTCACATTTAAATGTTACTACTGTTTTATTGATTACTTAACCACACATGTAAAAATAACTAGTAAAAAAAAAAAAATTAATGGAGTTTTACGTCCTACTCTTCTGCACCTTATGGGCTAATGAAGACGGGCAATGCCATGCAGTGTGCATTGAGGGAAATTTTGCCAGGACAGCGGCATTAGTCTACTCTTTTTGCAATTTCCAACTGCCTGTAGCACATGGGCCCTTGGTTACTTGTCCCATTTAAACGACTGTACGCCTTTTCCATGTCATTCCCTCCAACCTGCATCACTGAAAAGGGGAAACCAGGCTGAAAAATCCAAAAGTTCATCTCGACCTTTGCCTGGATCGAACCCTGGACCTTCAGGTTAGCCAGCAAGCGTCTAACTCACTGAGACACCGCGGCTTCCAAAACTAACTAGTAAAAAGTTACAATATACAGGAGTATAATATATACTACGTGAATTAATATAACTATTTACATAATAACAATATTGTTATATTAGGTTTTGACGCTAAAATCATTTAACATTTCTTTTTTTTACATTAACATTATAATAATAGTTTAAGATATATGTTTAAAATATTTGGATGCCAGTATAAACCAAGGTGCAGTATGTTATAAGTCTGTTACAAGGGATGATCAGGATTTCCTTTACATTAGAACCATATAAAAGGAATGGTATTATATTTTTGTCTTTGGCAATATTTCACAATATGATTTTTTGTTTAATTTACAAAAATCTTGTCAAATTATTTGTTTTGTACACTGCAAAAAGCTGCTGATTACATTACCTTATCACCTCTTTGCATATAATACATTTACAAAAATTCATAAACTAATAGATCTTAAATATAAAAACAAAAGCAATTTATATCATTTTTATTAGCTAAAGAAACAGCTTCAACTTTAAAAATAAATTATCAATAACAATATTTCGCTTGAAATTGTTTGCCCAATATGGGTTTTAAAAAGAAATTTTGAATACCTATATTCCAAAAAAGAATAATTAATTCCGGCAGTGAATCGTTATGTCATATTTACAATTCAGACCCAACACAATAAGTGGGATAAAAAATACCATATTGGGTTCAAGATTTCCCCTATGTAAATATAATATGGTCCCTATAATAAAAGTGATTGAATTTTTTTGCATAAAAGAATGGATGAAATGAATCAACAAATTCAATTCAATACCATTGTTTAAAGGAATAGTTAAAAGGAAGTAAATTAATTTATCACATAAGGTTATTTATATCCTATGCAAGTCAAACTCATTTAAGAATTCCCTTGTATCTGATAAAAATTGAGATTTGGAGGTTTTATTTTTAATTTTTTTTTTTGTGTGAAATTGTCATTTTCAATCAACCCAATGGCAAACAATATTCCAGAAGGAACACAAAATATTCATGTAAATATTTGCATAGCAGTCATAATTGAATTATAAAAAAAATCTTATTTTTAAGATTACACCCTAAGTAACTATTCCTTTAACAAAAATGTTCAAACACTTAATTTTAGATCTAAATGAAAGTTAAATAAATTATAAAATAACCTTAATAATTCTTTTTGTACCTGGTTTTATATTACCCGAGTAAGTTTGACCATTTACCTCTGTTTTGGGACCACACTATTAATATACAAAAACATTTGATTTTGATGAAGTGTTCTTTTAGTGTAATAATTTTCTTCTGTCAAAAGCTGCAATAGTCTTTTTTCAGATTGTGACAATATAACACTGAAATATACAAATTTATATTTATATATTTTTCACAACACAACAGAAAACTACACATATTTAGATATACACCATACTTCAAACTTGCAAATTTTGATTTTCACATTTGATTACATTTTGTTTCCATAAAACCAATAAGCATTTGGTTATCAACAATTTAACATTTTACAACTGAACTGAACAGAATTTAAGAGAATAGAGTTAGTACCTGTTATATAACTGATATTACAGTTGAACTGTTGTGAAAGTGAGCTGAGCATATAGATTCACTTGAATATTTATCTTTCATATTTTACAGCAGTTGTCCAATTTCTCAGCTATGTAACCATTTTCATTTTTCATATAGTGTGTCATTCTTCTGCTTCTTGACATCTTCAACAACTACTTTCACCCTAACACCCCACCCCCACCCAATAGAGGTAAATGGTCTCCCCTACCCATCTTCTTTTAAAAACATTAAATAAAACAGAGAAACTTTTCCTGAAATATATAAATTACAATAAATGGATGTTAACAGCTTCATGATAACTATAATATGTAGGTACAATAGTAATTTTAACACGTTTTAGATTAATACCTGAACTTACATAGACATGATCTAATATTGTATTTCCCTCTGTTGTACTTTCTGTTACACACTGTTTAAACCTAAATTCTTCAAAACAATCCTTGATTGAACTCTGACCTTCTAATAGATTTTGATTAAAATCTCCCATTACAATGTAATTACAACCAGACTCCAGTAACTCAGTTAACATTCGTTCTAAATGAGGCATAAACAATTCTAATCTATATCTAGGTGGTCTATAAATAACAATTATAGAAATATTTTTATCTGGAATATTACAGGCAACATGTTCCATGTTTAGTTGTCCTAATCTTATAATATTACAAGCTTTATTCTTACTATAATATATACCTACACCACCATGGCCTTTGTCTTTAAGATTTTTAAAATTATCACTATCATCATAACTATCTTGACGGGATTGATTATAAAAAATAAAATTATTTAATCGTACTTTAGCAGGATTCTTTACATTTCTTAACCAAGTCTCTGTCAAACATATCATATCAGAGTTAATAAATCGCTTATCATTTTTCAAATCTTCAAAATGTGTAGTTAGTCCTTGAACATTAAATAATAATATGTTATAACTATTGGGCAAACATTGTTCTTTAGGTTGTAAAAATCTTGGCATTTCATTTAAAGCAGATTCAATCTTTTCATCACAAAATATAGCTTTCTCATTAAAATCTTGTATTGTTAAACCCTCTAATGTTTTAACTCGACTTAGTGCAACATATGCTTGGCCTGTTTGAAATATTTTATCTAATGAAACAACACCTCTGTCTAGACTCAAATCTTGTACTTTATGAATAGTAACAGCATAAGCTAGTCGTAATGGAAATTGACGACGAACATCACCTTTATAATTAATATGGGTACTTTCATATCTTTCTATAGGAATACTACCAGGTTCTACATTAGGTGGAAGACGATAAGATTGCTTACCAACTTTAGCATTATTAAATTTAACATATATCTTACTGGAATTATCATTTTGATCCTTTTCAATAAATGTTACATTACCAAAACTACCATTAATTAAACCAGCTGTAACATCTAAATTAACAACTAACATTACATTTGATCCAATACCAACTCTTAAATGATCTACAAGTGGTGTATCTGTTGCTTTAACACAAGAATCTTTTAATATCATCCTTCCTGATCTAGCATCTTTACTATAATCTAAAGCTTGAATCGAAATAGAATTTGGACATTTTTCATTGATCATTCTACTATTATAATCATCAACTTGTTTATTTGTGGAGAAAATATGTAAACAGTCAACTTCTACATTAGTTACTCTACTTTGTAACATTTCAATATCTGAATCTAACATTTCTTCGTTTTTCTTTCTTTTTCTAATTCTATTTAAAAGTTGTGCAAAAGACAAATCATCTTTCTGTCTCATGATTTCTGTCAATTCAATAAGTTTAAAATTACCACTCCAAAGATCAATAACACCATCATGACATAAACTAGAAGCTTTGACTGGTTTCAGTTGCCACATGTCACCAAAACAAATTACACAGATATTACCAAATAACTCTTCACTACTGGTACCTTTAATCTGACATAATCTACCATGAATATAGCACAGTAACTTGTGGTCTACCATAGAAATTTCATCTATAATCAAAATTTGTAAATTACGATATTTACACCTCAATGTATTGACAGTATCTTGTCCTAATGGTTGATATGGAGTTGAAAACTTAGCTCTTATTGACAAACTAGAATGTATAGTACTTGCAGCAATTGCAAAAGCTGAAACACCAGTCGGCCCTGTTAATAAGACAGAACAATCATCTAAATTTTCTGCAGTTTTAGCTAAAATTCTAGAAGCTTCATAATTTATGCATTTGATAAGGTGACTTTTTCCAGTACCTGCACTTCCAGTAATAAACAATCTTAATGGATCAGGGTTTTTACCATGAATCTTATCTAAACAATATTGTCGAACTTTATAAAATACTCTAGATTGAATGTCATTTAACGACCTTAATAATGGAATAGCATCACCTTTAGAAATACCACTGATATTATTTTCAGATCTAATTCTATCACTATTACCTTTATCGGAAATAATATCAGGAATTTGGATTTCAGAATTTTCTTCTTCAATTTCATTATCATTTCTAAATCGTTCAGTTTCAATTCTTTCTAATTCAATTTCAGGTCCTATACTAGCCCACGCGTCTTGAAAATCACCACATTTTTCTACAACTTCTGCAATTGTATCAATATCAATATCAGTTTCAAATAACTTACGATTTTGATCAACAATATGTTTTACTGAAACTAATTCTTTAGATATTTTTACATGTCCTGATTTATAAAACTCTTCATGTGTTTCAAACTGAGGTGGTTTTAACTGTGTGTCAACACGATAAGGTAAAAACAACTGAAGACTACTGAGGTAATAATTTTCTGGGTCTTTTGTTACAGAAAATCTAGCATAACGAACTATAGCAGGTGGAGATCTTGTACGTTTTATAATGAAACCTAAATCATTTTGTAATTCAAAAGCAGGATTTTTATCTGAATTAGTATTAGGATTTTCAGATGTAGACATAACTCTATACTCTGAGCAAAAAGTTGCAATACACATATCATCAAATGGTTGGCCTTTAGGTCTAGCTAAATAACGATCAGTTGATGAAGTCATAAACAAATTATAATCAGACAATGTTCCATCTTTAGCTCTACTTTGTAAAGTTTTAAGTGGGAGAGTTACTCTTATATTATTCTTACCAGTAGGTATAAATTGAACTTTTCTAGAACATTGTTTTAAAGGTAAACCTAAAATTCTTACAGCACTTTCTGGACCAGAAACTTCTCTAGAATGTAAATACGTAGTTGATATTTTACGCATACAAGCTTTAGCATCCAAATTATTTTGTTTAGCTTCTTTAAATGTTTCACGTAATAACATACCCATTTCTCGTTCTGCTTTAGTAATATATGAAACAATATAAATAATACATGCATAAGCATTGGTTACATATTGTATGTCTAAATTTGCATTCCATGCTCTCAACATATGTGGATTATATTGATTGATCCAGCTTGCATTAACACCTCTTTTTAATACTATATATGTTTTTTTAGTTAGTTTCTCACAGGCTTATTCGAACATTTGTTGACTAATACCCAATTCATCATATAAACTAGATAAAGACTCATAACTTTTATCTTCAGAAGATAATTCTTTCCAAATAGATTCTAGAATAGAACGAGCTTGATCTATAGTTAAAGTATTCTTATTACCTATATCTATTTTATTAATATCAGTACTTTCATCTTGCTCAATAGAATTCTCAGTTTCTATAGGACGACAAATAAATGTTTTATCTGAAGGTGGTTTAGGAAAATTAAATCTACAAACTTTTTTATTCTTCCTACAAGACTTAGAATGTTTAGAACTGTGTTTCTGAACATTGGATACTATTTCATTTAATTCAGGGTCTGTTTTCTCATCTGGCAATTCACATGAAATATATTTATCTATAAATTCTACAACCTGTTCATCACTATCAACATCTAGTTTAGGAGCTTGATCTATATAAATAATCATATGAACATGTGGTGATCCTCTTTGTTGAAACTCAATTCGATAAAAATAGTCAGAAATTTTTCCTAATGGCTCGGCTTCAGAGAGTAAAACATCTCTTAAAAATAATTTAAATCTTTGATCAAAAAGTCTGGCAACTGTTACTGGATTTGACCTCAATAATTCACGTTTTTGTAACCAATTCAAATCACTAATTTTTACTTTAGAACCTTGTTGTAACAATATTGTTTTTAGAAACGATTCAAATCTTAGTTCACTACAGCTAAATGATGCAAAAAATGTTGGAGTACCAAGTTGTCTTAACATAGCAAAAAGATCTTTCTGAGTAGCTTGCCAGTAGGCTGGACTTCCACGACAATTTTTCATAAAAGTATAACCAATATCAGATTTGAGAATATTTTGAAGTGGTTCATCGCGAGTTAACATATCAGCTGTTATCATATTACCTCCCATTCTGCCTTGTCTTAAAGCAATAGACGTACCTGATATTATTTGTTGTAATTCATAAATATATTGACCATAAAATAAATAATCTGAGCATGATGCAAAACGAGTGTCTACAGACATTAATCTTGTTTTAAAATATTTACCTAGTGTAATACGTACATCTCTATTTTCAAAGAAAGTATTTTTACCTTCAGGAAACAAATAAGGAAAAGAACAGGCTTCATTTGATTTATCCATTAAAAGTCTAACTGGTTGATTATTTTCACTTGGAGAAACAGAGAATATCTTATCAGACCTATTCAATACTTCGGCAGTCACATCAACACTTTGTAAACAACTTCCACCTAAAGAATCACAAGTATATCTACCTATATTATCATCTATTAATGGTAAATCATCTTCACTTTCATTATCAGACTTGTCATTAGATTCCACATTACATTCTTTATTAACCTCAGCCTCCTCGTCAATTGTTTCATTTTGTTCTTCCAACCAACTTTCATTTAAACTTACATCTTGATAATATATATTGTTATGTTTTAAGTAATTTAATGCATTCTTTATGTGATTTTTTGTAACTGTCTGAAATTCATAATATCCTTTATTAGAAATTTTCTTTTTCAATTTAATTCTTATTATTTCATCATCATTTTTACATCTAGGTAATACATTGCTCATTTCAGTCAAATTTGATGGCACAGAAACCACTTCACCTAATAACTTTTTATCATTTTGTGGAGAGACTTTAACTAGTTTTAAAAACAGAATATTTTTACATACAAGATGTTTCTCCATTTGATTTAAACACTTTAATTCATTTGGTAATGGACCAGGATCCATGTCGTTAACAACAGCTTCAGCAGGCATTTTACCATGAAGAATTTTTTTATTACATGTTAAACATATCCACAGAGTTTTATAATTATCAGACCAAGAACAAACTTCTAAACAATCATCATCACAAATATGATAGTAAGTTTTAGTTATACATTTCTTAGCTAATCTTTCTACTACTTTACTTCTCTTTTTATAAAGTTCTTCTTGACACTCTTTAACTTGATTTTTAAACAATAATCTATTACATACTGAACATACATAAATAGGACCCTCAGAACTATCTTTCTTAAATTTATTAATAACTCTGTCAATACTGCTCATTCGTTTTCTTTTAACAATTCGTCTTTTATTTCTCAATTTGTTTACCTTGACTCTATAATTATTATTCTGTTTATATTTATTACTAGCTTTCTGTTTCTGTTTTTTTCTATACTCTAAATTAGTCTTATACATATTTCAGTAGTATATGAGCTTATAGATATCCGGCACCCCTCCGCTTCGCTCCGCTTCGCTCCGCTCCGCTCCGAGCTACCGAATATCTATAAGCTCATATACTACTATTTGCCCACCCGCCCTCCCTTTAAATTAACCAAAAAGTGTTTTTAATAAACATTCACCCTCCTACAACTATATAGTAAATAAATTCATCAGCTAAATCTATTGTATTAAAAATATGGGATTGATTTTAAAACATGAAAAGGAAAAGTTCAATTACACTGGAGATGGTTTCTTCTCTGGATTGATGTCCCTTATACCAAAGGTTACATCCTTTGTAACTAAAAACAAAGACATTATATCCTCGGGGGCAAAAGCTATATCTTCAGTAGGGCAGGCAGCGAGTTCAATTTCCAAATCTGTCCAACAAAGGCGTGAGTTAGATGAGTTGCGCAAAATAAGAGAACTGAGACAAAAAGCGAAACAAGGTAAAGGATTTAAGGTGTTGGGATAAGGCCTAAATCCTGTTATTAAAAATGGCAAAACTTGATCCAATCTTTCAACTTTATGAACCAATAGAATATACATTCAATAAGAAAAAAGAAGACTACATCATTATATCCCCCACCGTCGGGTCCAAATCTCAGATTAATGACGGAGGTAGGGTCACATTTGAAATCAATTCATTGTCCAATTGGCTACTTCTTTCCGACGCTTACTTCCGCTGTGATTTCAAAATTAAAGACGGAACACCCAACCAAAACCGTGTGCCTCAGCAGAACCTTAGCCTGGAAAACAATTTCTTCCCCTCTTTATTCAGTGAAATGGTTTTAGAAGCCGGTTCAAATACGATTGAAACAATCAAACACCCAGGCGAATTTGACACTATGTTGAAAACATTACTTTATCCAAAAGATTATACCACATCATCAGGTTGGATACCAGATACTGGAGATGGGGGAGTACAATCTCAACAAGAAAATGTAGCAGCTGATGCCAATGAAGCGGCAGTTAGAACCGCTGTTATCAATTTGGCCAATATCACAAAATTTCAAAATAATGAAGGGTTCAAAAAGAGGGTGGTATTTTACAATAAGCGTATTGGGAATAGGTGGGTTTCTTACATAAACTGGCCCCTCTATCCCTTATTTGGTTTACTTGAACACAGAAAAGTTTACATTGGTCTACCCTTCAAAATCCATCTTCAAAGATTAATAAATAACGATAGAATATTTTTTGGGGAAGACAATTCAAATGCTAAATTAGAAATAACCAATATTCAATTATATGTCCCAGTAATAACCCCAACAATTGAAGTAGAAACAAGACTTCTTAGTAGTTTGAAAAAAGATATCGAAATAGCATTTTTAAGAAGAAATACGATTGGATCGATAACCATCACAGGGGAGAATTTCACATGGCAAGTGACGAA
>CM060201.1:2801187-2829251 GCA_030562195.1 Nipponacmea schrenckii
ATATTCCCTTAAAACATTTTTATAACATTCCACAAAATGATTCACGATGGTTATTTTGTATGGTTCTAGAAATGTTATAAAACGTTTTACAAATATATTCCCTAAAACATTTTATAACATTTATTGTCAGACATGTTTATAAAATGTTTTAAAATGTATCTAAAACCATACAAAATCACGCCATAAAAACCTTTTCGCACAACGTTATCGATGCTTAATTGGAAACATTTTTATGATGTTTTTAAATGTTTTTTTGTTAGCTGGGTAGGCTTTTGAAACCCACCCCTACAATAGTTGCAATTTTTTCACAACTTCTCTAGACCTTCTATAGTGGCAACGTGTTGCATAAATATAAAATGGAACTTTTTTGCAAAACCAGAAGTGCTGCGTTGCAACTAACCAAAAAAGTAGGAAAATGGCTCTAGATGTCGCAATTTTTGATCGATTTTCTTCGGGTTTGCAATTTTAAAAACTTGAACTAGTTTCAAACAAGATAGCAGTTGAAAAAATTCGAAATTCGAAAATTCGTAGCACACATTTTTTTGCCGTATTTTGCACTTTTTTGCAACTTTGCTATTTTAAGACGGATTGATCTGAAAATTTGGGTGCCTTCAAGTGTCATGAATTTAAAAACATTGGCAGAGTAAAAATTTTTGCTTTATTTCCGGTTTCAACGTAAAAAGGGTTTTAACTTCCGGTTGACCTACTTGTGCTGTAATTGATGTAGCGCAACAAAATTTATGTCAATCTTAATTAAATTAGAAGACAAAAAAACGAAGAAGAAAAAATCCGAACCGGAAGTGAAACTTTGACCGCCATCTTGAAATGTTACTTTTTTGTAAAACTCAAAATGGGGCCTCAGGGTTATGTCTAATTTCCGTGATGTTTACATTTCTTGTAGCTTCAGTCAATTACGAAAAAAACTGTGGGAGCCGATTTTTGAATTTTGCTTTTGCATTTTTGCAACATCCGGTTGAATTTTTTCAAAGTTTGGAGGCTTATTTCTCGTGACCTTGACCTTTGGTGACTTTGACCTTTGGTAGGTCAAAGGTCATTGACCTTGGCTATCAGTTGATACTTTGACCTTTGACCTCCGACCTCAACTTCCGGTTTTATAGCTGCCCGAAAACAGCAAAATTCGTAACTTTGGACTGCTCTAGAGCGTGACCTAATTAATTTAGAGTGTTAATTTTTTTAGATTCTTAAGGTGCTTTTTGTCCTCTTTCCAAAGGTGTATAACAAAAGATTTTAAAATGAAAATTGAAATTTTTGATTTTTGAAAATAAAAGTACATTTTGCCGTATTTACGTTTTTTTGAAATGTATGTGTGTATATCTCTTGATCTATTGGATGTACAAACTTCAGATTTGTACTGTGAATATACATTTTGAATGTGATTAGATTCACGCTGAAAAGAATTAGATGGGCGTGGCACATCCGGGTAAATTTTCAGTTTTCCTTATATATGGGTCAGCGTATTACGTTTGTAGGAAATACGTTTTTTTTTTAAAAATTACCTTGCACACAGATACCTTATTGCTTTGGCCAGTTTATCCTAGAAAATCAGATGTTTCTGTCTGTTTGTTGCAATTTGCGACGTTAGCAAAGTCCCACTCTGTGCCACAAGTGGCTTTAGTTTTTTTTTTTTTTTTTTTTTTTTTTTTTTTTTTTTTTTTTTCGAAATTTGTACTGGGCACACAGCCTAAGCTGCAATAGTTGCAACATTGACTCAACTTCTCTAGACCTTCTGTAGTGGCGACGTGTTGCATAAATATAAAATGGAACATTTTTGCAAAACCGGAAGTGCTGCATTGCGACAAGACTAAAAAGTCGGTCAGTGGCTCTAGAAGTCGCAATTTTTGATCGATTTTCTTCGGGTTTGCATTTTTGAAAACTTGAAACAATTTCCAACAAGATAGCAGTTAAAAAATTTCGAAATTTGAAAATTCATAGCACACATTTTTTTGCCGTATTTTGCACATTTTTGCAACTTTGCTATTTTAAGACCGATTGATCTGAAAATTTAGGTGCATTCAAGTGTCACGTATATGAAAACATTGGCAGAGTCAAAATTTTTGCTTCATTTGCAGTTTCAACGTAAAATAGGTTTAAACTTCAGGTTGACCTACTTGTACTGTAATTGATGTATCGCAACAAAACTGATGTCGATCGTAATTAAATTAAAAGACAAAAAAACGAAGAAGAAAAAATCCGGACCGGAAGTGAAACTTTGGCCGCCATCTTGAAATGTCACTTTTTTGTAAAACTCAAAATGGGGCCTCTACGGTAAGAGCGATTTGCGTGATATTTGCATTTTTGGAAAGTTCATGCGATTGCGAAAAACTTATGGGAAGCCGATTTTTGAATTTCGATTTTGCTTTTTTGCAACTTCCGGTAGAATTTTTTCAATTTTTAAAAGCTTATTTCTCGTGACCTTGACCTTTGATGTCCTTGACCTTTAGTAGGTCAAAGGTCATTGACCTTGGCTATCAGTTAATACTTTGACCTTTGACCTCCGACGGCTACTTCCGGTTTTATAGCTGACCGAAAACAGCGAAATTCGCAACTTTGGGTAGCTCTAGAGCGTGACCTAATTAATTTAGAGCGTTATTTTCTCCAGATTCTTAATGCGCTTTTTGTCCTCTTTCCAAAGATATATAACAAAAGTTTGTAAAATGAAAATTGAAGTTTTTGATTTTTGAACATAACAGAACAATTTGCTGTATTTACGTTTGCTTGAAATGAATGTGTGTATATCTCGTGATCTATTAAATGCACAAGCTTCAAATTTGTACCGTGAATATACATTTTGAATGTGATTAGATTCACGCTTAAAAAAAATGAGATGGGCGTGGCACATCCGGGTAAATTTCGAATTTACCCTTTTCATGGGTCAGGGAAATACGTCTGTAGGAAAAAGCATTTTTTTTTAAAAAGTACTTTGCACACAGATACCTCATTGCTTTGGTCAGTTCATCCCAGAAAATCAGATGATTCGGCCTGTTTATTGCAATTTCTCAACAATAGCAAACCGGTTAATTTTTACTAATTTTGGAAGCTTATTTCTCATGACCTTGACCATTGGTGACCTTGACCTTTTGTAGGTCAAACAAAGGTCATTGCCCTTATCTATCATTTAATACTTTCACATTTGACCTCCAACGTCAACTTCCGGTTTTATAGCTGCCCGAAAACAGCAACATTCACAACTTTGGACTGCTCTAGAGCGTGACCTAATTAATTTAGAGGGTTATTTTTTTCAGATTCTAAAGGCGCTTTTTGTAAACTTTCCAGCAACGAATAACAAAAGTTTTTAAAATGAAAATTTAATTTTTGCACTTTTAAAATTAAAGTACATTTTGTTTTTTTTGAAATGTATTTGTGTATATCTCGTGATCTATTAGATGTTCAAGCTTCAAATTTGTACCGTTAATATACATTTCAAATGTGATTAGATTTACGCCAAAATAAATGAGATGGGCGTGGCACATCCGGGTAAACTTACAATTTTTCATTTATATCGGTCAGCGCTCTACGTCTGTAGGAAATAACGTTTTTCAAAAAGGAACTTTGCACACAGATACCTCGTTGCTTTGGCCAGTTTCTTCCAGAAAATGAGATGTTTCGGTAACTCATACTATCATATTACCCTGTTGCTCATATCACACACTTGTTTATAAATTGATTCTGACTGGTGGCCACATACTTGACATGGCCAGACTAGTAAACAGGATAAGATTAGGAAGTAAGATAGTTCCATAGCACTGCGGCTTTATTTTATCATTGGCTTTCGTGCGTGTAGTAAAATACGTTTAAGTGGACCTTTTCCACGTATGAAGTAATGTAATCATTGTGCCGTTTTTAATTATGTATAAGCACATCTGCAATATGTTTTAATAATGTCATTTATTCAAATAATTTATATATTGAGATGAATTTACAATGTGTTTTTAATTTCCTCTTTATTAGTAAAGGGAAGTAACCAAAATTAAGATTTGCTAAGATTCTGACCAGAATGGATTCTTTACCGATATCATTCGTGCGGTTTCTAATGATGCAGCCTAAGCATATTAAGTAAGATGCAATATATTTTATATAATTAATTCAAATATTTTACACATTAATAATAATTTACAGTGCGCATACATGATGCAAAGTGTAGTAAGTAAATAAAATAATTTTAGAGTTAATAGTATTCTTTATGCAATTCATTAACCCAATAAAGAAGGTAACATACTGTAGTGTGCAATACAAAAAATGGTCAAGACAGTGACTTTTGGTGGGCAGTGAAGAAACACCAAAAGTTTTTTTTTTCAATAGAACTAACAAATACCAGGTTGGTTAAAACTTGTTTTATAATATTTCATGTCATTAAATAGATAAATATAAAATATAAATTTATACAAGTAATTGATCAAACAAGTTATGTAAAAACAAAACTAAAATGAAAGAAATTTAGATTTCTTGGTTAATTATCTTATAGTATTTAGTTAAAATGGGATCAGTTTGCATTTACATTTGGTCATTTGAATCTGGACTTTATGTACATAATCTTTAGAAGTACTAGAAATGTACATAAATTGCATAATATTTTCGAAAAAAACTTTAAATTATAATTTCTCCTTCTATTTCTGTGTATAATGTTTTATACATTGCGCAATGTAGACCCACTTACTCTATGCAAGGTCTGAGTTGTAATAGAATATATTAAAAAGATACCATATAAAATTCTTAGAATATGATTTTTATTAAAGAACATGTAGTTTTAAAAGCCATGCAATAGATAGATGAGAATATTGTTTTTTTATTAACAATGTAGTTCAGTAACTGTTTGCAGTGTACAATACAAATTTTGTCAAGATAGCAGAGATTGGGAATTGCAGTGCTTCGGTTTATTATCAAAAATTGTGAAGTTATTAAGACATAAGGCACTAACTCTAGATAGGATGTTTTAGAAATCGTGATCATCACAAATAATATACAATATAATAATAAATATTCATAAGTAACAAATATTACTGTTAAAGCAGGAACAACAGTCTATAGTGTTTGGTATTTATGTTTTTATTTCTAAATACTACTTCAGTGGCAGTGAGGCCTGTGAATTTATCTTAGATGAACAAAGATTGCTTTAGACTGAGAAAATTAGTCATTATAATTGGTTTAGAAACATCACATACAATTTACACTTTTATCATATAGTTGGACAACCAGTCTGATTTTAGCAAAAAAATTTACTCTACTTTTACTCTGAATTATAATCATAACTTTCACTATCAATTATAATTGTTTCACAAAAGTACACAACAAAGAATAAAACCTTGCTTAAATATTTTGCATAATCATTTTATTTGTTGTTATCGTTTTGTGTAAATTATGCATATATAGACAACAATATAACACCAACAATCACTAACTATTGTTTTGTTAAATCAATAAAACTTATAAATAAGAACAATGTTTTTGAATGCCACTCTAAATTAAATGACAATGTGACAATGCTGTGGACATTATGCATTCTTCTACAACAGAAAAATATTTTAATTTCCTATTGAATCCACATTAATTTCTGTTTTATGTACATCACAAGAAAATTATTCTTAATAACAAGGATGTGAAAGACATTGTGATTTAGAAATAAATCTATATAAATTGGTTGACTGACTGTGAACTCATCTTTCACATTTAAATGTTACTACTGTTTTATTGATTACTTAACCACACATGTGAAAATAACTAGTAAAAAAAAAAAAAAAAAATGAATGGAGTTTTACGTCCTTCTCTTCTGCACCAAATAGGCTAATGAAGACGGGCAATGCCATGCAGTGTGCATTGAGGGAAATTTTGCCAGGACAGCCAGTCTACTCTTTTTGCAATTTCCAACTGCATGTAGCACATGGGCCCTCGGTTACTTGTCCTATCCAAATGACTGTACGCCTTTTCCTTGTCATTCCCTCCAACCTGCATCACTGAAAAGGTGAAACCAGGCTGTAAAATCTGAAACTTCATGTCGACCTTTGCCTGGATCGAACCCTGGACCTTCAGGTTAGCCAGCAAGCGTCTTACTCACTGAGACACCGCGCCTTCCAAAACTAACTAGTAAAAAGTTACAATATGATACAGGAGTATAATATATACTATGTGAATTAATATAAGTATGTACATAATAACAATATTGTTATATTAGGTTTTGACGCTAAAATCATTTAACATTTCTTTTATTATATTAACATGTTATAATAATAGTTTAAGATATATGTTTAAAATATTTGGTTGTCAGTATAAACCAAGGTGCAGTATGTTATAAGTCTGTTACAAGGGATGATCAGGATTTCCTTTACATTAGAACCATATAAAAGGAATGGTATTATATTTTTGTCTTTGGCAATATTTCACAACATGATTTTTTGTTTAATTTACAAAAATCTTGACAAATTATTTGTTTTGTACACTGCAAAAAGCTGCTGATTACATTGCCTTATCACCTCTTTGCATATAATACATTTACAAAAATTCATAAACTTATAGAACTTAAATATAAATATAATAAAAAACAAAAGCAATTTATATCATTCTTATAAGCTAAATAAGCAGCTTCAACTTTAATTATCAATAACAACATTTCGCTTGAAATTGTTCGCCCAATATGGGTTTTAAAAAGAAATTTTGAATACCTATATTCCAAAAAAGAATTATTAATTCCGGCAGTGAATTGTTAATGTCATATTTACAATTCAGACCCAACACAATAAGTGGGATAAAAATACCATATTGGGCCAAACATTTCCCCTATGTAAATATAATATGGTCCCTATAATAAAAGTGATTGAATTTTTTTGCATAAAAGAATGGATAAAATGAATCAACAAATTCAATTCAATACCATTGTTTAAAGGAATAGTTAAAAGGAAGTAAATTAATTTATCACATAATGTTATCTATATCCTATGCAAGTCAAACTCATTTAAGAATTCCCTTGTACCTGATAAAAATTGAGATTTGGAGGTTTTATTTTTAATTTTTTTTTTTTTGTGTGAAATAGTCATTTTCAATCAACCCAATGGCAAACAAAACTCCAGAAGGAACACAAAATATTCATGTAGATATTTGCATAGCAGTCATAAGTGAATTATTAAAAAAATCTTATTTTTAAGATTACACCCTAAGTAACTATTCCTTTAACAAAAATGTTCAAACACTTAATTTAAGATCTAAATGAAAGTTAAATAAATTATATAATATCCTTAATAATTCTTTTTGTACCTGGTTTTATATCACCTTTGCAAGTTTGACCATTTACCTCTGTTTTGGGACCACAATATTAATATTCAAAAACATTAGATTTTGATGAAGTGTTCTTTTAGTGTAATAATTTTCTTCTGTCAAAAGCTGCAATAGTCTTTTTTCAGATTGTGACAATATAAAACTGAAATATACAAATTTATATTTAGATGATTAGAAAACGAACAATTTCACATAAACATTAAGTTTTCTCAACAGTCTGTTTCGTAGTAGATTTGCTACCACTCGTCAGGAGAACAAGACGGTTTGGTTTGAAATATTGCTATGCATGCACGTGGGCACAGTAACTACACAAGGTGAATTAGACGTCATTTTGTAGGAGAAATTTGCGTGAATGGCGACACGTACTGATTAGCTCCGAACGCTTGTTTAAGGTTGATTTTTCAGGGTGACAAATGATGAAAAACTTTTCCAGGGTACAAAGGTTACATCTTTTTGATATATTTGAGTATGATGATGAGCGTCCTAGAATTTTCCACTTTATCTTATAGTCTTCGTTGTTATCAATTAACTTTAAGAATTGTCTTCCGATATTGGTTCTCACGTTATTATCATACGGAGGATTAAACCACGTTATTCTGCGTGACCGTTTCCGTTTACTACGTTCCTTAGATTTAGCTGATTCGTCGTATTTCAGTCTGTAATCATAGCCACTTTCTGTGAGCGCGTTTTGATAAACATTTACAGCTTTGTTAAATTCCTGTTGGTCTGACGAAATAGATGATAATCGATGATTTACGCCAGATGGTATGGCCTTCAGTACAGATGGAGGATGGTTACTTTTGGCATTAACATAACGAGGAATATTGCCAGGTTTTAAATACGGGCAATGTTTACCGGTTCTTAAATTTAAGGTTACGTCCAAATAGTCTACTACTTTTTTGTTCGCGTCAATTGTGATGCTTAAACCATGTTTTGCAAATAATGTACATAATCTTTGTTTATTTTTTTCAGTTACTTTTGGATTGCTTTTAGTTTCGCAAAGACCGTCATCTCTGTATAGGCCAACGTTCAACTGGCTACCAAACTCGGAATCAATAAGCGATAGAAGATATAAGCCTACAAGTTCACAACACTCTGCTCCATCGTAAGAACCCATGGTAATATCAAATAAGTTGGCTTGGGCATCTTTTTTAGTCCATGGCTGGTTGTTACGTATGAGTATGGACTTCTTGGTGTGCATAATGATCTCTAAGTCACTGTTTGAAATATCGTGAAATTGTGAAGCGTATTGTAGGGCGTTCTGCAGTAGTGACTCAGAAATAGATGGGTAAAAATTGACAATGTCAAAGCAAATGAAAGATGTTGAATTTTTGTCGGTGATCTTATCGAACCATTGTGTGACTGATGCTGTTTTGCGCCATAAATTGTAGCCAGTGGCTTCTGAAACTGATTTGACTATTTGATCAAGGGTTAACTTACTGATTTTTCCGAGTTCAGATTTTGTAGGGTTGATCAAACGGCATTTCGGGTTATTTGCAAAGTCTTCTTTATGGTCTTTTAGGGTGATGAAGCATTCTCTCTCAGCTATTTTTTCGACTCTATCAGCGATTTTTAACTTCCTTGTTATATTATGGCCCTCGGTGTTAACTTCTTTTACAGTTTTTTCAGTCGATTTTTTGTAAGTTTTGTGTACATTCTTGTCCAGGAGTGAAGAATATTCATCATTCGTTAGTTGGTAGAAATTTGAGGTCTTATCTGCTTTAATAATTAGCTTTGGGTTTGCTCTTATCTTCTTTTTGTCACTATTTAATTTGCGCTGGAACTCACATGTCTTCTTTTCAAATTCGATGTTTTGAATAATTTGTGTTAGTTTGCCCTCGAAGGGTTTAAGTTCGTTTATCACGGGTGGAGATTTCCGGGTCTTGAAGCCGTAAGTTTCGGTATCGGAGTTTCTCAATTCATGCTTGAGGTAGAACAATGATCGCCATCTCAGATTTTTGATGAAAATTTCTGTTTTTTCAATGAGTCTCTTTTGGTATGTAGTTTTATCTGCATGCGAATATTCTTCGTCGAGTAATTATATGTGATCTTATCCATCACGATGATTTTCCTAGGTTAGAGTGCTCAACTGGAATGCAGGAGCGTTATATTTATATGAAATATGAAAAAATCCAGGATAATCTTCCAGAGTGCTCTACGTGCACATCCATGGAGCTTTATAGATGATTAGAAAACGAACAATTTCACATAAACATTAAGTTTTCTCAACAGTCTGTTTCGTAGTAGATTTGCTACCACTCGTCAGGAGAACAAGACGGTTTGGTTTGAAATATTGCTATGCATGCACGTGGGCACAGTAACTACACAAGGTGAATTAGACGTCATTTTGTAGGAGAAATTTGCGTGAATGGCGACACGTACTGATTAGCTCCGAACGCTTGTTTAAGGTTGATTTTTCAGGGTGACAAATGATGAAAAACTTTTCCAGGGTACAAAGGTTACATCTTTTTGATATATTTGAGTATGATGATGAGCGTCCTAGAATTTTCCACTTTATCTTATAGTCTTCGTTGTTTTTTTTTCAAAGTCCAAATAAATTTACTGAGTTCGGTGCTGTTTTTTAATCTCTCATCTCGAAAAGATTGGCGATGGTTAGCGTATCTCGATTTAAATTCAGTATCTGTTAGTCCGACGTAGGTTTCTTGTTTATTATTTGCACTGACTGTGGCCTGGTAAACAATGCTGCGGGCCCGACATTCACCATTTAGTGGACAGTCTTGCTTTTGACGGCAGTTGCATGGTTTATTATCATTTACTTTACGGATCGTTCTGGTCGCAGCATTATGTGAGTCTATCAGGTTTTTCATTGATGGCATACAGCTGTATGATACTTTTATAGTATTTCTGTTAATGATTGGTCGTAATATATGATCGGGTGGGAAACAGCTATCAATTAACTTTAAGAATTGTCTTCCGATATTGGTTCTCACGTTATTATCATACGGAGGATTAAACCACGTTATTCTGCGTGACCGTTTCCGTTTACTACGTTCCTTAGATTTAGCTGATTCGTCGTATTTCAGTCTGTAATCATAGCCACTTTCTGTGAGCGCGTTTTGATAAACATTTACAGCTTTGTTAAATTCCTGTTGGTCTGACGAAATAGATGATAATCGATGATTTACGCCAGATGGTATGGCCTTCAGTACAGATGGAGGATGGTTACTTTTGGCATTAACATAACGAGGAATATTGCCAGGTTTTAAATACGGGCAATGTTTACTGGTTCTTAAATTTAAGGTTACGTCCAAATAGTCTACTACTTTTTTGTTCGCGTCAATTGTGATGCTTAAACCATGTTTTGCAAATAATTTACATAATCTTTGTTTATTTTTTTCAGTTACTTTTGGATTGCTTTTAGTTTCGCAAAGACCGTCATCTCTGTATAGGCCAACGTTCAACTGGCTACCAAACTCGGAATCAATAAGCGATAGAAGATATAAGCCTACAAGTTCACAACACTCTGCTCCATCGTAAGAACCCATGGTAATATCAAATAAGTTGGCTTGGGCATCTTTTTTAGTCCATGGCTGGTTGTTACGTATGAGTATGGACTTCTTGGTGTGCATAATGATCTCTAAGTCACTGTTTGAAATATCGTGAAATTGTGAAGCGTATTGTAGGGCGTTCTGCAGTAGTGACTCAGAAATAGATGGGTAAAAATTGACAATGTCAAAGCAAATGAAAGATGTTGAATTTTTGTCGGTGATCTTATCGAACCATCAAATTTATATTTATATATTTTTCACAACACAACAGAAAACTACACACATTTAGATATACACCATACTTCAAACTTGCAAATTTTGATTTTCACATTTGATTACATTTTGTTTCCATAAAACCAATAAGCATTATTATCAACAATTTAACATTTTACAACTGAACTGAACAGAATTTAAGAGAATAGAGTTAGTACCTGTTATATAACTGATATTACAGTTGAACTGTTGTGAGCTGAGCATATAGATTCACTTGAATATTTATCTTTCATATTTTACAGCAGTTGTCCAATTTCTCAGCTATGTAACCAATTTCATTTTTCATTTAGTGTGTCATTCTTCTGCTTCTTGACGTCTTCAACAACTACTTTCACCCTAACACCCCACCCCCACCCAACAGAGGTACATGGTCTCCCCTACCCATCTTCTTTTAAAAACATTAAATAAAACAGAGAAACTTTTCCTGAAATATATAAATTACAATAAATGGATGTTAACAGCTTCATGATAACTATAATATGTAGGTACAATACTAATTTTAACACGTTTTAGATTAATACCTGAACTTACATAGACATGATCTAATATCGTATTTCCCTCTGTTGTACTTTCTGTTACACACTGTTTAAATCTAAATTCCTCAAAACAATCCTTAATAGAACTATGTCCTAATAGATTTTGATTAAAATCGTCCATTACAATGTAATTACAACCAGACTCTAGTAACTCAGTTAACATTCGTTCTAAATGAGGCATAAACAATTCTAATCTATATCTAGGTGGTCTATGTTGCAGCAATTTCACAACTTCTCTACACCTTCTGTTGTTGCGACGTTTCTATTAAATATAAATTGGAACATTTTTGCAAAACCGGAAGTGCTGCATTGCAACATGCCTAAAAAGTCGGTCAGTGGCTCTAGAAGTCGCATTTTTGGATCGATTTTCGTCGGGTTTGCATTTTTGAAAACTTTAAATAATTTCCAACAAGATAGCAGTTAAAAAATTTCGAAATTCGAAAATTCGTAGCACACATTTTTTTGCCGTATTTTGCACATTTTTGCAACTTTGCTATTTTAAGACCGATTGATCTGAAAATTTTTGTGCCTTCAAGTGCCATGAATTTAAAAACATTGGCAGAGTCAAAATTTTTGCTTCATTTCCGGTTTAAACGTAAAAAGGGTTTAAACTTCCGGTTGACCTACTTGTGCTGTAATTGATGTATCGCAACAAAATTTATGTCAATCTTAATTAAATTAGCCATTTATATGGGTCAGCGAATTACGTCTGAAGGAAAAAATGTTTTTCAAAAAAGTACTTTGCACACGGATACCTCGTTGCTTTGGCCACTTTCTCCCAGAAAATCAGATGTTTCGGCCTGTTTGTTGCAATTTGCGACGTTAGCAAAGTCCCACTCTGTGCCACAAGTGGCTCTAGTTGTGGGACTTTGCTACCGCAAAGTCCCAGTTTGTTTTCGGTTTGTCTTTTTTTTTTTTTTTTTTTTTTTTTTTTTTTTTTTTTGAAATTTACACACCTCACACAGCCTAGGCTGCAATAGTTGCAGCAATTTCACAACTTCTCTATACCTTCCGTTGTGGCGACGTTTCTATTAAATATAAATTGGAACATTTTTGCAAAACCATAAGTGCTGCGTTGCAACATGCCTAAAAAGTCGGTCAGTGGCTCTAGAAGTCGCAATTATTGATCGATTTTCTTCGGGTTTGCATTTTTAGAAACTTGAAATAATTTCCAACAAGATAGCAGTTGAAAAATTTCGAAATTCGAAAATTCGTAGCACACATTTTTTTGCCGTATTTTGCACATTTTTGCAACTTTGCTATTTTAAGACCGATTGATCTGAAAATTTGGGTGCCTTCAAGTGTCATGAATTTAAAAACATTGGCAGAGTCAAAATTTTTGCTTCATTTCCGGTTTCAACGTAAAAAGGGTTTAAACTTCCGGTTGACCTACTTGTGCTGTAATTGATGTATCGCAACAAAATTTATGTCAATCTTAATTAAATTAGAAGACAAAAAAATGAAGAAGAAAAAATCCGGACCGGAAGTGAAACTTTGGCCGCCATCTTGAAATGTCACTTTTTTGTAAAACTCAAAATGGGGCCTCAGGGTAATGTCTAATTTCCGCGATGTTTACATTTCTTGTAGCTTTAGTCGATTACGAAAAAAACTGTGGGAGCCGATTTTTGAATTTTGCTTTTGCATTTTTGCAACATCCGGTTGAATTTTTTCGAAGTTTGGGGGCTTATTTCTCGTGACCTTGACCTTTGGTGACTTTGACCTTTAGTAGGTCAAAGGTCATTGACCTTGGCTATTAGTTGACACTTTGACCTTTGACCTCAGACATCAACTTCCGGTTTTATAGCTGTCTGAAAACAGCAAAATTCGCAACTTTGGACTGCTCTAGAGTGTGACCTAATTAATTTAGAGGGTTAATTTTTTTAGATTCTTAAGGTGCTTTTTGTCCTCTTTCTAGCGATGTATAAAAAAAGTTTTTAAAATGAAAATTGAAATTTTTGATTTTTGAAAATAAAAGTACATTTTGCCGTATTTACGTTTTGTTTTAATGTATGTGTGTATATCTCGTGATCTATTGGATGGACAAACTTCAAATTTGTACTGTGAATATACATTTTGAATGTGATTAGATTCACGCTGAAAAGAATTAGATGGGCGTGGCACATCCGGGTAAATTTTCAGTTTTCCATATATATGGGTCAGCGTATTACGTTTGTAGGAAATAAGTTTTTTTTAAAAAATTACCTTGCACACAGATACCTTATTGCTTTGGCCAGTTTATCCCAGAAAATCAGATGTTTCTGTCTCTTTGTTGCAATTTGCGACGTTAGCAAAGTCCCACTCTGTGCCACGTGTGGCTCTAGTTTTTTTTTTTTTTTCGAAATTTACACACCTCACACAGCCTAGGCTGCAATAGTTGCAGCAATTTCACAACTTCTTTAAACCTTCTTTTGTGGCGACGTTTCTATTAAATATAAATTGGAACATTTTTGCAAAACCATAAGTGCTGCGTTGCAACATGCCTAAAAAGTCGGTCAGTGGCTCTAGAAGTCGCAATTATTGATCGATTTTCTTCGGGTTTGCATTTTTAGAAACTTGAAATAATTTCCAACAAGATAGCAGTTGAAAAATTTCGAAATTCGAAAATTCGTAGCACACATTTTTTTGCCGTTTTTTGCACATTTTTGCAACTTTGCTATTTTAAGACCGATTGATCTGAAAATTTGGGTGCCTTCAAGTGTCATGAATTTAAAAACAAAATTTTTGCTTCATTTCCGGTTTCAACGTAAAAAGGGTTTAAACTTCCGGTTGACCTACTTGTGCTGTAATTGATGTATCGCAACAAAATTTATGTCAATCTTAATTAAATTAGAAGACAAAAAAACGAAGAAGAAAAAATCCAGACCGGAAGTGAAACTTTGGCCGCCATCTTGAAATGTCACTTTTTTGTAAAAGTAAAAATGGGGCCTCAGGGTTATGTCTAATTTCTGCGATAATTACATTTCTGGAATCCTCAGTCGATTACGAAAAAAACTGTGGGAGCCGATTTTTGAATTTCGCTTTTGCAATTTTGCAACATCCGGTTGAATTTTTTCGAAGTTTAGGGGCTTATTTCTCGTGACCTTGACCTTTGGTGACTTTGACCTTTAGTAGGTCAAAGGTAATTGACCTTTGCTATTAGTTGACACTTTGACCTTTGACCTCAGACATCAACTTCCGGTTTTATAGCTGCCTGAAAACAGCAAAATTCGCAACTTTGGACTGCTCTAGAGTGTGACCTAATTAATTTAGAGGGTTAATTTCTTTAGATTCTTAAGGTGCTTTTTGTCCTCTTTCTAGCGATGTATAAAAAAAGTTTTTAAAATGAAAATTGAAATTTTTGATTTTTGAAAATAAAAGTAGATTTTGCCGTATTTACGTTTTTTTTAAGGGGGTTGACAACCCTAAACCTATGTACAAAAAATAGACGATTTCAACCACTTCTTTTCCACCTATCTGAAATATTTAAATATCAATGGAAAGAGGGGACTTTCAGCTATCCAAAAATATAAAATTTATTTCTTTATGACATTTCAACTTTAAGAAATCGGGTATGAAAGATGAACGAAAAAAACGTCAATTATTCCCTTAAAATTAGCATATCTACTAGGCTATTTAATATAGAAGGTTGAAATTTTGCACAACGCAAGTCTACATGTATCTCTACAAAATTACGTTGGCTTTTTGGAAAATTTTGTTTTGTTTTGAAGATATTGATAGAAATCAAAATTTTGCGAGTACATTTACGAAAAAATTTAATTTTTAAAAAACTATTCATTTTATAAAAAAAAGCCAACGTAAAGTTATAGAGGACATCGTAAGCTTTAGTTGAAGCCAAAGTTTGTAAAAATCGGATAAATCGTAAGCGAGATATGCTTTTGGAAAAATGGCATTTTTTTTTAACATTTTGCAAAAACATGTAAACCTTACGAAATAAACGATCATGTTGTTAAAAGATTGTCTTTCATGCTGTAGAAATCTTTAAGCACCTTTTAGGCATCGATATGCACCGATATCCACATAATTGGAGTGCTAAAACAATGGATTAGCACATGTCAAAACCCTTCCACCCACCAATCATAAAATTTTATTTGTTTACATGTGACGTAATGATTTATGGGACATCACGTGACTTCTGGATTCCCCCCATACACAAACTCTTACTTCGCGGGCCGATATTAACAATAACTGACCAGCAAACGTAGAGAATGTTTATTTAGCCGATGACGTTGTAATCACAAATGTCAACTGACAACGTAATTTGTACGTCTACATAGAGGAATACCCCGTTTTGTTCTATAAATAGATTATCTTCACGGACGGATATCAGACGAACTACTGAAGCGATTGAGCTAAAATTTTTACTAGATGAGTTTCTTTTAATGCCAAATAGAATGGATATAAAATTAATACGTTTCTTGATTGAAATACACTTCGAACGATAAGGTTGTCAACCCCCTTAAATGTATGTGTGTATATCTCGTGATCTATTGGATGTACAAACTTCACATTTGTACTGTGAATATACATTTTGAATGTGATTAGATTCACGCTGAAAAGAATTAGATGGGCGTGGCACATCCGGGTAAATTTTCAGTTTTCCATATATATGGGTCAGCGTATTACGTTTGTAGGAAATAATTTTTTTTTTTAAATTACCTTGCACACAGATACCTTATTGCTTTGGCCAGTTTATCCCAGAAAATCAGATGTTTCTGTCTGTTTGTTGCAATTTGCGACGTTAGCAAAGTCCCACTCTGTGCCACGTGTGGCTCTAGTTGCAGTGCGTTCATTCGAACGCACTGCTTTGTTTTCGAAATGTTTTTTTTTTTTTTTTTTTTTTTTTTTTCGAATTCTTCCCAGAGCGCCCAGCCAAAACTACATATGCTATGAATTCACTCTTTCGATTTTCTTGTCGTACTCGTGAAAGTAATGTTAATGAATGTAATTTGATGCTTTTTTTGTAAACAGGAAATGACGTAGCGCATTCCAAAGTTTTTCTTTGTTTTTCAATTTGCGGCTTTATTTTTGATCCGATTTTGATCGTTCTTTTTTAGATAACTACGTTGAACTTAGTTCTAAAAGATAGGAAATTGAGAATTAAACATTTCCCAACTTTGTAGCTGACTTTTTGAATTTTGAATTTTTAGCATTTTTTTACTTCTACAGTTTTCTTTAGATCGACTTGAAAACTTACAAATATATAGACATTTTGATTGCGAACTATAATTAATTTTCAAAATTTCGATATTACTTCCGGTTTTGAAGTTATTTGCTTTTAAAGTTGAATTTTGCACTTCCGGAATATTGAAGATATTGAAAAAATTTCTTTTGCAATTAGCTACAATTGTCTATTAGATGATGCTAAATTAAAAAATTCCGAACCGGAAGTAACGGATCAGCCGCCATCTTGATATGACTAATTTTTGTAAAACTCAAAATGGGGCCTTAGGGTTAAATCTAATTTGCATAATTTAAGATTTTGTAAAAACATTCAACGATTGCGCAAAAAAGTATGGGAAGGGATTTTTGAATTTCGCTTTTGCTTTTCTTTTATTTCCGGTTGAAATTTTCCAGTAATTGTCAAAAATTTAAAAGGTCATATTTCGCGACCTTGACCTTCGGTGACCTTTTGACCTGAACAAAAGTTATTGCCCTTGATTATATCTACGCAATGGTATCTTCACCTTTGTTGTCCGATGTTTACTTCCGGTTTTGCAGCCAATTGAAAATCACGAATTTTTATTTTAAAGAGCTCTATCACGTGACCTAATTTACATAGGACATAATTTCTTACATATTCCTTTTACGCTTAATCTCATCTTTCTATTAATATATCACACTTGGTATTTTGATCAAAATTGCGCGTTTAAAAATTTCAAAATTTTGTTATTTCTTCTATACTAACAGTGCGTGTTTTTCTTTAAATCGAAATAGGGTCTCGGGGAATAATTCGATTTGTGTTATTTTGATGTATATAGAATCTATAACCGATTGACGAAATATATATGGAAACCGATTTTTGAATTTCGATTTTGATTTTGATTTTTTTACGATTAAAATTTTTAAAAACTTTGAAGGGTCGTATATTGTGACGTTGACCTTTGACGAATTTTTGACCTGTACAAACGTGATAGCTCTCGAGAAGATATATCCAATGATATATAAAGCTTTGCTGTAAGATGTATATTTCCGCTTTCATCGCCATTTAAAAATTGCGAATTTTCCCTATAAAACAATCTGTTAAATGTGTGTTGCGTTTGGGCGATCTACAAGATATGAGTTTCAGCGATCCAAAATTTATTTTTTAGTTTAATCGTTCTACATCCATTTAAAAATGATTCAAAGTTTTTATATATATTAAATAAATGAAATTGTGGTTTACTTCCTGTTGTGGGTGATGTAAATATTGAATATTTGGAACGAAATTACAATCTTTAGAATTTTAAATTGTATCTCTTATGCAACAATAATATACAGTTGAGTGGAATAGTGGTCTAAGGGACGGAACTCTATTCAATATAAATTTTAAAATCTTAAGCCGCGCTATTATGGGGTGTCTCAATGTTATACCCTGGCAACTTACGACAACTTAAACCATTAGTGACCTTTTGATTTGTACAAAGTATATAGCTTTCGACAATGTCTACCCAAATGCTATGTTGTACAATGTGTACTTTTGGTTTCATCGCCATCTGAAAACAACCATTGGATATTATTCTCTGCTTTTGGGCGATTTACAAAATATGAGTTTCGGCGATCTTTTTTTGATTAAACGACCCTTTATCCATTTTTTTTATTATGATTTTAACATATTACCTATCTTAATTGATGATGAGGGCTAAGGATGGGGAGGGGGAAAGGGGGGGAATGGGAGGGGGTATAGGAGCGTTTGTTATGAAATCCAAATCCATTTATAATGCACATTTTTTTAATATAGCCTTTCTGTCTTTTGCTTAACGAACGTATCCCTGGATGGAACGCACTGCTTCAGTGCCGTAAGGAGTACGGCTCTAATTGCAGTGCGTTCTTCGAACGCACTGCTTTGTTTTCGAAATGACTATTTTTTTTTTTTTTTGTCTCTTTCTGGTCACGCTCCCCAGCCATAACTGCAAATGTCTTACACAATCTAGCGTGATATTGTAACGTAATCTTGTGCTCGTTGTTGTTTAAATGTAAAATGACGCATTTTTGTTCTACCGGAAATGACGTAGAACGTCACAAATTTTATTTTTGTTTACTAACTCACGGCTCGTTATTTTATCCAATCTGGTTCGGACTTTTTTTATTTACTACTTATAACTTAGATTTACATAATAGCAGTTTAAAAATTTTGAAATGTTTACTTTTTTTGCTGACTTTTTCATTTTAAAATTTAACACTTTTACTAACTTTTGCAATTTTGATTAGATCGAAATCAAAATTTGCAGTTAGATAAACATTTTTCTTGTCAAGAAAAATCTGTTTTCAAAATGTCGACATCACTTCCGGTTTCGGCGTCATACGTCGCTAAACTTCGAATATTCACTTCCGGAATTCTAAAGATATTTGAATTTTTTTTTTTGCAATTAGTTACTATTAACCCATAATGATTTTATAATTAACAAAAATTGAACCGGAAGTAACAGATCAGTCGCCATCATTAAACCACTTACTTTTGTAAAGTGAAAAATTGGGCCTTAGGGGTTAATCGGACAATTGTAATTTTGATGTCTATGCAATCTTCAATCGATTGCTAACAATTCTTAGGAAGCCGAATTTTGAATTTCGATTTAGCTTACCTTTCATTTCCGGTTCTTTTTTTTTCACTCAGTGCCTAATTTTCCAACGTTCATATATCGTGACCTTGACCTTCGGTGACCATGTGACCTGCACAAAAGTTGTTGCCCTTGTCGAGATCTATCCATTGATGTCTTCATTTTTGTTGTGAAATGTCAACTTCCGGTTTTACAGCCATTTGAAAATTGCACTTTTTAACTTCGAAGAGCTCTGTCACGTGACCTCCCATTTACATACGTCAAAATTTCTTTTATGTCCTTATTACGCGTAATTTATTCTTTCCAATGGTGTATAACACTTTATATTTTGATCAAAATTGCGCTTTTAAATATTAGAAAATTTTGTTCTTAGTTCTATATTAATTGTGCGTGATTTATGAAAAAGCACGTGTTTTTTTTTTAAATTTACGTCTTATTTTTTCACAAAAATTGGTAGATGAGTAGACAAAAAATTATCATTAAAGATTCCGATAAAACATTTTCCGAAATTAGCCGGAAACGTCCGAAAATGACCAAAAAATGAAGAAAATCACAGAAATCGGAATTTTCGGATTAAATTTTTGCACAAACTTGCAATTTTTTTATTCCACAGAATTAGTACCATCAATATCTTCATTTTGTATGTATGCCATATATGCAAATTCCTAACCGTTTGATCGCCATCTTGAAATATGCAAATTATTGGAAAAATACTACTCGTCCGCCATTTTTAATCCTATTTTTTCAGACTTGTTTTAAAATATAATTTGGATAATTATCTAGGTCCTCTAGTGGCATATTTTTCGATTTCAAATTTGTCTTTGGACCAGGTCCTGCCAAAGTTTTTCAAAACTGACTTCCGTCTGAAAGTTCATAACTTTTGAACTCTACCATATGCATCCTTTTGATCTCAAAACAACATTATCAGAGAGGCACTGGACTGGAATCCCCAAGGGCATAGAAGACAAGGACGACCTTTACATAGCTTGAAAAGAATAAGACTGAAAGAGCTAGGAAGGATTGACAAGACCTGGAATGAAGCAAAAAGAACAGCTCATAATAGAGTGAGATGGAGAACGTCTGTAGCAGCCCTATTCTCCGCAAGGAACGAAGAGGACTAACTTACTAATATGCATCCTTTATTTTTCTGCACAATCATCTTCATTGGCTAAAGGTTCATATGATACCTTGATTTCTAATTTTAGTACAGAACATATGGATTAATAGGGATCCAAAAATTGGTAATTTGCATATTTCTCGTATCTTCAGATGGTTATATCTCATGAACAAGACTCTTGGCAACATTCTAATTGACATTATTGGGTGTGATTTTTATCAGCTTTCTAACAATATCTTTATTTTAGCTATAGACCGAAAACTGATGAAAATACGCCTAGTAGAAAATAAGCGATTTTAACATTCATATTTTTTTTATATTTAGTTCTATTTAACTTAAAAACAAAATTCGAACAGATTTTTAATGTGCAAATTCCCAGCTTTCAAGCAATATATAAATCATTATGTATAAATAAAAATTGCGAAAAGTTTAAGAATAAAATTACACTCTAATTAAACAGATATAAATGCAACAGGTCATAAAGTCTGATTGTGTTAATTTCTTATCTTTTGGTCAAGACACAAATTTTGACATTTCCAGTTAAAGTATCCCCAACCAATCAAAACAAGTCATTAGACTTTGTGGGCGTGGTTAAACCCAGATATTTTACATCACTGTGTGTATTTTTCTTTCAATCGAAATAGGGTCTCGGAGGATCAGTCAATATGTGTTATTTTGATGGACATGTATATAGAATCTATAACCGATTGCCGAAATTTATATGGAAACTGATTTTTGAATTTTTAATTTGATTTTGATTTAATTACGATTAAAAATTATAAAAACTTCGAAGGTGTATATTGTGACGTTGATCTTTGGCGATCTTTATACCTGTACATATGTGATACGTTCTATCCAATGACATATTAAGCTTTATAGCAAAATGTAAACTTTCGGTTTATCGGCATTAAAAAATTGCGAATTTTTCCTATAAAACGGTCAATTCACAAATTTTGACATTTCCAGTTGAAGTTTCCAAAACAATTCAATGGACTTTGTGGGCGTGGTTAAGCCCAGATATTTTTACATCACAAACCTTAATGATTGCCAGTCTATTAACAAGCTCAAATGTCACGTGTTAAATCATGAATAAATCATCTCTCCCAATAATCGCAAAATCAATCTACATCCTTAAATGACAGCCAGGAGACCAACAAATTCTAAATAGCCCGAAAGCTGCAGAACTGTTACAAACAGGTCTAGTTATTCTTTCCAATGGTGTATAACACTTGATTTTTGATCAAAATTGCACGTTTTAAATTTGCAAATTTTGTAATTTCTTCTATACTAACTCTTTAAATCGAAATAGGGTCTCGGAAGATAATTCAATTTGTGTTATTTTGATGTACATGTATATAGAATCTATTGCCGAAATATATATGGAAACCGATTTTTGAATTATTATTTTGATTTTGATTTTTTTACGATTAAAAATTAATCCAGTTAAAATGATTCAAAGATATTATATATCTTAAATAAAAGGAATGATTGTTCATTTCTCGTTGTGGGCGATGTATGATATGGAATATGTGGAACGAAATGACAACCTTTATAATTTTTAATGATATTCTCTTAAGCAAAAATAATGTACAGTTGAGAGGACTAGTGGTATAAGGGACGCAACTCTATAAAATACTCTCTTAAAGATGTAAAGCCGCGCTGTTAATTTGATGGCTCTATGTTATACCATAGCAACTTGCCACAAATTGCAGGATCTAATGTTCCTACTACACCTAAATTAAGATTGATAAATAAATAAATAAACAAATTAAAAGTATCAACGATCTGGAAAGTTAATTTAATCCGAGATCAATTTGTATTCTCAAATAAGGTGTTATGTCCCTTTATGACCACAAATTTGTTTTTTCGACGTTTTGTTTTACACACGAATTAAACAGATAAAAATGTTACAAGAAGAGTTAAGAAGATAATGCAACGGGGTCAAAAAGTCAAATTGTGTTAATTTCTTATCGTTTGGTCAAGACAAATTTTGACATTTCCAGTTTAAGTATCGCAACCAATCAAAACAAGTCATTATACTGAGTAGGCGTGATTACGTTCTATTTTAAATGACAGCCAGGATATATAACACATTCTAAATAACTTGGAAGCTGCACAATTGTTACAAACAGGTCTAGTTATTATTATGGAATTGGATATTATAAATGCAACGTTTCACCCATGCAATAGAAGGGACGCGCACTGCCTTGGTACCGTCTAACGGTTCTAGTTGTGGGACTTTGCTTCCGCAAAGTCCCAGTTTGTTTTCGAAATGTCTATTTTTTTTTTTTTTTTTTTTTTTTTCGATTTTTACACACCTTCCTGTGCCTAGACTGCTATAGTTGCAGCAACCATTTAACATTCCTGGACCTTAGATTTTGGGACCCTTCCTAATGAATATAAATTGGAACATTTTTGCACAACCGGAAGTGCTACAGCCGAAAATAGTAAAAAACAGGTCAATGGCTCTAGAGGTCGCTTTTTTGGTCCGATTTTCCTGGGGTTTTCAGTTTTAGAATCTGCTGTATAAATCCCACAAGATAGCAGTTTAAAAATGTCGAAAATTGAAACTTTTTTGCACACTTTTTGCAATCGAAATTTAAAATTTTTGAAAAAAAAAATCAACTTTTTTATTAATTGTCCGATCAATATGAAATTCATTTTGCACATAAAAGTCAGTAAAGTAAACAAATTGAAACAATCAAAATTTTTGCGTCACTTCCGGTTTTCACATGAAATGTACTTGAACTTCCGGTTCGAAAAACAGGGACAAATTCCGCTGTAAGTAATGTAGGTCAACGAAATTTTGGTCATCGATATAAAGTAAAATTCTACAGCCGTTTTTAAAAATAAGATTTAGACCGGAAGTGAAACTTTGGCCGCCATATTGAAATTTCACACTTTTGTAAAATCAAAAATGGGGCCTCGGGGTGAATATGAATTTGCATAAATTTGATGTAAATGTGAATTTCATTCGATTGCGAAAAAAACTGTGGGGGCCGAATTTTGAATATCGCTTTTGCTTTTTCGCAATTTCCGGTTGAATTTTTTTACTTAGAAAAACAGAAGGGGAAAAATTAAAACAGTTATATCTAGTTTTTTTTTTTCGAAATTTACACACCTCACACAGCCCTGGCTGCAATAGTTGCAGCATTTTCACAACTTCTCGAGACCTTCTGTAGTGGCTACGTTTCTAATGAATATAAATTGGTACATTTTTGCAAAACCCGGGAAATGCTGCATTGCAACATGTGTAAAAAGTCGGTCAGTGGCTCTAGATGTCGCAATTTTTGATCGATTTTCTTCGGGTTTGCATTTTTAAAAACTTGAAACAATTTCCAACAAGATAGCAGTTAAAAAGTTTCGAATTTCGAAAATTCATAGCACACTTTTTTTTGCCGTATTTTGCACATTTTTGCAACTTTGCTATTTTAAGACCGATTGATCTGAAAATTTGGGTGCCTTCAAGTGTCATGAATATGAAAACATTGGCAGAGTCAAAATTTTTGCTTCATTTCCGGTTTCAGCGGAAAAAGGGTTTAAACTTCCGGTTGACCTACTTGTGCTGTAACTGATGTATCGCAACAAAATTTATGTCAATCTTAATTGAATTAGAAGACAAAAAAACGAAGAAGAAAAAATTCGGACCGGAAGTAAAACTTTGGCCACCATCTTGAAATGTCACTTTTTTGTAAAACTCAAAATGGAGCCTCTACGGTAAAAGCGATTTGCGTGATATTTGCATTTTTGGAAAGTTCATTCGATTGCGAAAAACTTATGGGGAAACCGATTTTTGAATTTTGCTTTTGCATTTTTGCAACATCCGGCTGAATTTTTTCGAAGTTTGGGGGCTTATTTCTCGTGACCTTGACCTTTGATGACCGTGACCTTTAGTAGGTCAAAGGTCTTTGACCTTGGCTATCAGTTGCTACTTTGACCTTTGACCTCCGACGAGTACTTCCGGTTTTATAACTGCCCAAAAACAGCAAAATTCGCAACTTTGGACTGCTCTAGAGTGTGACCTAATTAATTTAGAGAGTTGATATTTTCAGATTCTTAAAGTGCTTTTTGTCCTCTTTCCAACGATATATAACAAAAGTTTGTAAAATGAAAATTGAAGTTTTTGATTTTTGAAAATTTAAGTATATTTTGCCGTATTTACGTTTGCTTGAAATGTATGTATGTATATCTCGTGATCTATTTGATGTACAAACTTCAAATTTGTACCGTGAAGATTCATTTTGAATGTGATTAGATTCACGCTAAAAAAAATGAGATGGGCGTGACACATCCGGCTAAATTTCGAATTTACCCTTTTCATGGGTCAGCGAATTACGTCTGTAGGAAATAGCGTTTTTTAAAAAAAGTACTTTGCACACCTCATTGCTTTGGCCAATTCATTATAGAAAATCAGATAATTCCGCCTGTTTGTTGCAAGTTTTCGACAATAGCAAACCGGTTGATTTTTTTCTAATTTTGGAAGCTTATTTCTCGTGACCTTGGCCCTTGGTGGCCTTGACCTTTAGTAGGTCAAAGGTCATTGACCGTGTCTATCATTTAATATTTTGATATTTGACCTCCGACGTCCACTTCCGGTTTTATAGCTGCCTGAAAACAGCAAAATTCACAACTTTGGACTGCTTTAGAGCGTGACCTAATTAATTTAGAGTTTTTTTATTTTCAGATTCTTAGGGCGCTTTTTGTCCACTTTCCAGCAATGTATAAGAAAAGTTTTTAAAATTAAAATTTAATTTTTGCACTTTTAAAATTAAAGTACATTTTGCTTTTTTGAAATGTATTTGTGCATATCTGGTGATCTATTAGATGTACAAGCTTCAAATTGGTACCGTGAATATATATTTTGAATGTTATTGGATTTACGCAAAAAAAAAGAGATGGGCGTGGCACATCCTGGTAAACTTTCAATTTAGCATTTATATAGGTCAGCGAATTATGTAAGTAGGAAATGACGTTTTTCCAAAAAATTCTTTGCACACAGATACCTCGTTGCTTTGGCCATATGCTCCCAGAAAATCAGATGTTTCGGCCCGTCTGTTGCAATTTTGCGACGTTTGCAAAGTCCCACTCTGTGCCACAAGTGGCTCTAGTTGTGGGACTTTGCTACCGCAAAGTCCCAGTTTGTTTTCGGTTTGTCAATTCTTTTTTTTTGTGGGACTTTGCTACCGCAAAGTCCCAGTTTGTTTTCGGTTTGTCTTTTTTTTTTTTTTTTTTTTTTTTTTTTTTTTTTTTTTTTTCGAAATTTACACAGGGCACACAGCCTAGGCTGCAATAGTTGCAGCAATTTCACAACTTCTCTACACCTTCTGTTGTGGCGACGTTTCTATTAAATATAAATTGGAACATTTTTGCAAAACCGGAAATGCTGCATTGCAACATGTCTATAAAGTCGGTCAGTGGCTCTAGGACTCGCATTTTTGGACCGATTTTCGTCGGGTTTGCATTTTTGAAAACTTGAAACAATTTTCAACAAGATAGCAGTTACAAAATTTCGAAATTCGAAAATTCATAGCACACATTTTTTTGCCGTATTTTGCACATTTTTGCAACTTTGCTATTTTTAGACCGATTGATCTGAAAATTTGGGTGCCTTCAAGTGTCATGAATATGAAAACATTGGCATAGTCAAAATTTTTGGTTCATTTCCGGTTTCAACGTAAAACGGGTTTAAACTTCCGGTTGACCTACTTGTGCTGTAATTGATGTATCGCAACAAAATTTATGTCAATCCTAATTAAATTAGAAGACAAAAAAACGAAGAAGAAAAAATCCGGACCGGAAGTGAAACATTGGCCGCCATCTTGAAATGTCACTTTTTTGTAAAACTCAAAATGGGGCCTCTACGGTAAGAGCGATTTGTGTGATGTTTATATTTTTGGAAAGCTTAGTCGATTGCGATCAAAATGTTTGGGAAAACGATTTTTGAATTTTGCTTTTGCTTTTTTGCAACATCCGGTTGAATTTTTTCGAAGTTTGGGGGCTTATTTCTCGTGACCTTGACCTTTGGTGACCATTACCTTTAGTAGGTCAAAGGTCATTGACCTTGGCTATCAGTTGATACTTTGAACTTTGACCTCCGACGTCTACTTCCGGTTTTATAGCTGCCCGAAAACAGCAAAATTCGCAACTTTGGGGTGCTCTAGAGCGTGACCTAATTAATTTAGAGTGTTAATTTTTTTAGATTCTTAAAGTGCTTTTTGTCCTCTTTCCAACGATATATAACAAAAGTTTGTAAAATGAAAATTGAATTTTTTTATTTTTGCAAAGAAAAGTACATTTTGCCGTATTTTCGCTTCCTTGAAATGTATGTGTGTATATCTCGTGATCTATGAGCTGTACAAGCTTCAAATTTTTACTGTGAATATACATTTTGAATATGATTAGATTCCCCCCCAAAAAAACGAGATGGGCGTGGCACATCCGGGTGAACTTCAAATGTACCATTTATATCGGTCAGCGAATTACGGCTGCAGTAAATAACGTTTTTCAAAAAAGTACCTTGCATACATATATCTCATTACTTTGGCCAGTTTATCCCCAAAAAAACAAATGTTTCTGCCTGTTTGTTGCAATTTTGCGACATTTGCAAAAAAACAGTTTTTTTTTAGTTTGGGGGCTTATTTCTAGTTACTTTGACCTTTGGTGACCTTGACCTTTACAAGGTCATTGGTCACTGACTTAAGCTATCAGTTGACAATTTGGCATTAGACTTCTGACGTCTATTTCCGGTTTTATAGCTGCTCGAAAGCAGCAAAATTTGCAACGTTGGACTGCTCTAGAGCGTGACCTAATTAATTTAGAGGGTTATTTTTTTCACATTCCGAAGGCGCCTTTTGTCCTCTTTCCAGCGATGCACAACAAAAGTTTTTAAAAAGAAAATTTAATTTTTGGACTTTTAAAATTAAAGTACATTTTGCTTTTTTGAAACGTATTTGTGTATATCTCGCGATCTATTAGATGTACAAGCTTCAAATTTGAACCATGAATATATATTTTGTATAAGATTAGATTTACGCAAAAGTAAATTAGATGGGCGTGGCACATACGGGTAAACTTCCAATTTACCAGTTATATCGGTCAGCGCTTTACATCTGTAGGAAATAACGTTTTTTCCCAAAAAAATTTTTTGCACACAGATACCTCGTTGCTTTGGCCAGTTTCTCCCCGAAAATCAGATGTTTCGGCCTGTTTATTGCAATTTTTCAACGTTAGCAAAGTCCCACTCTGTGCCACGTGTGGCTCTAGTTGTGGGACTTTGCTACCGCAAAGTCCCAGTTTGTTTTCGAAATGTCCCTTTTTTTTTTTTTTTTTTTTTTGAAATTTACACACCTCACTGCGCCTAGACTGCAATAGTTGCAACATTGACTCAACTTCTCTAGACCTTCTGTAGTGGCGACGTGTTTCATAAATATAAAATGGAACATTTTTTCAAAACCGGAAGTGCTGCGTTGCAACAAACCTAAAAAGTAGCAAATTGGCTCTAGCTGTCGCAATTTTTGATCGATTTTCTTCGGGTTTTCATTTTTGTAATCTGCAAGTAACTTCTGATCAGATAGCAGTTCAAAAATTTCAA
>CM060201.1:2829751-2848007 GCA_030562195.1 Nipponacmea schrenckii
TTGGTAGGTCAAAGGTCATTGACCTTGGCTATCAGTTGATATTTTGATCTTTGACCTCTGACGTCAACTTCCGGTTTTATAGCTGCCCGAAAACAGCAAAATTCGCAACTTTGGACTGCTCTAGAGCGTGACCTAATTAATTTAGAGTGTTAATTTTTTTAGATTCTTAGATTGTTTTTTGTCCTCTTTCCAACGATCTATAACAAAAGTTTTTAAAATGAAAATTGAAATTTTTGATTTTTGAAAATAAAAGTACAATTTGCCGTATTTACGTTTTTTTGAAATGCATGTGTGTATATCTCGCGATCTATTGGATGTACAAACTTCAAATTTGTACTGTGAATATACATTTTGAATGTGATTAGATTCACGCTGAAAAGAATTAGATGGGCGTGGCACATCCGGATAAATTTTTAGTTTTCCATATATATGGGTCAGCGTATTACGTTTGTAGGAAATAAGTTTTTTTTTAAAATTACCTTGCACACAGATACCTTATTGCTTTGGCCAGTTTATCCCAGAAAATCAGATGTTTCTGTCTGTTTGTTGCAATTTGCGACGTTAGCAAAGTCCCACTCTGTGCCACGTGTGGCTCTAGTTTTTTTTTTTTTCGAAATTTACACAGGGCACACAGCCTAGGCTGCAATAGTTGCAGCAATTTCACAACATCTCCAGACCTTCTGCAGTGTCGACGTTTCTAATGAATATAAATTGGAACATTTTTGCAAAACCGGAAGTGCTGCATTGCAACATACCTAAAAACTCGGTCAATGGCTCTAGAAGTCGCAATTTTCAATCGTTTTCTTCGGGTTTGCATTTTTGAAAACTTGAAACAATTTCCAACAAGATAGCAGTTACAAAATTTCGAAATTCGAAAATTCATAGCACACATTTTTTTGCCGTATTTTGCACATTTTTGCAACTTTGCTATTTTAAGACGGATTGATCTGAAAATTTGGGTGCCTTCAAGTGTCACGAATATAAATACATTTGCAGAGTCAAAATTTTTGCTTCATTTCCGGTTTAAGCGTAAAAAGGGTTTAAACTTCCGGTTGACCTACTTGTGCTGTAATTGATGTATCGCAACAAAATTAATGTCGATCGTAATTAAATTAGAATACAAAAAAACGAAGAAGAAAAAATCCGAACCGGAAGTGAAACTTTGGCCGCCATCTTGAAATGTCACTTTTTTGTAAAACTCAAAATGGGGCCTCTACGGTAAGAGTGACTTGTGTGTTATTTGTATTTTTAGAAAGTCTAAACGATTGCGAAAAAAAGTATGAGAGCCGAATTTTGAATTTCGCTTTTGCATTTTTGCAACATCCGGTTGAATTTTTTCGAAGTTTGGGGGCTTATTTCTCGTGACCTTGACCTTTGATGACCGTGACCTTTAGTAGGTCAAAGGTCATTGACCTTGGCTATCAGTTGATACTTTGACCTTTGACCTCCAACATCTACTTCCGGTTTTATAGCTGCCCGAAAACAGCAAAATTCGCAACTTTGGGTAGCTCTAGAGCGTGACCTAATAAATTTAGAGCGTTATTTTCCCCAGATTCTTAATGCGCTTTTTGTCCTCTTTCCAACGATATATAACAAAAGTTTGTAAAATGAAAATTGAACTTTTTGATTTTTGAACATAACAGTACAATTTGCTGTATTTACGTTTGTTTGAAATGTATGTGTGTATATCTCGTGATCTATTAAATGTACAAACTTCAAATTTGTACCGTGAATATACATTTTAAAAGTGATTAGATTCACGCTAAAAAAAATGAGACGGGCGTGGCACATCCGGGTAAATTTCGAATTTACCCTTTTCATGGGTCAGCGAATTACGTCTGTAGGAAAAAGCGTTTTTTTTTAAAAAGTACTTTGCACACAGATACCTCATTGCTTTGGCTAGTTCATCCCAGAAAATCAGATGTTTCGGCCTGTTTGTTGCAATTTCTCGACAATAGCAAACCGGTTAATTTTTTCTAATTTTGGAAGCTTATTTCTCATGACCTTGACCATTGGTGACCTTGACCTTTTGTAGGTCAAAGGTCATTGACCTTATCTATCATTTAATACTTTGACATTTGACCTCCGACGTCAACTTCCGGTTTTATAGCTGCCCGAAAACAGCAAAATTCACAAATTTGGACTGCTCTAGAGCGTGACCTAATTAATTTAGAGGGTTATTTTTTTCAGATTCTTAAGACACTTTTTGTCCACTTTCCAGCAATGAATAACAAAATTTTTTAAAATGAAAATTCAATTTTTGCACTTTTAAAATTAAAGTACATTTTGCTTTTTTGAAATGTATTTGTGCATATCTCGTGATCTATTAGATGTTCAATCTTCAAATTTGTACCGCGAATATACATTTCAAATGTGATTAGATTTACGCCAAAATAAATGAGATGGGCGTGGCACATCCGGGTAAACTTCCAATTCTTCACTTATATCGGTCAGCGCTTTACATCTGTAGGAAAAAACGTTTTTCAAAAAAGTACTTCGCACACAGATACCTCGTTGATTTGGCCAGATTCTCCCAGAAAATCAAATGTTTCGGGCTGTTTGTTGCAATTTTGCAACGTTAGCAAAGTCCCACTCTGTGCCACGTGTGGCTCTAGTTGCAGTGCGTTCTTCGAACGCACTGCTTTGTTTTCGAAATGTTTTTTTTTTTTTTTTTTTTTTTTCGAATTTCACATTCGATTTTTCTCTTAGAAGGCAACATGCTACAAACTACCTGTTGCTGTCTGCCATTCAAACTGCGAGACTACTATTTGTTAAATGTAAAATGACGTCATTCAGAGTGACCGGAAACGAGCTGTGGGCAATGGCTTCGTTTTGGTTTTTGCTATTTATTACCTCTATTTTTTAACTGATTTTGACAGAACTACTTTTGCTAGCTTCTTTTAACTGCTAGCTACATAACTGCATTTTTAAACTGCTAATTTCATTACTTTTGTAGCTGACTTTTTTTATTTCAATTTTTGCGTTTTTATCAACTTCTACAATTTTATTTCGATGCACCCGAAAATTAAATGGTAGATAGACACTTGTAATGCGATCAAAAATAATTTTTTAAATTTTCGACATCACTTCCGGTTTTGAAGTTATTCGCTTGTAAATTTTAAAAACCTAACTTCCGGAATTCTAAAGATATTTCAAAAATTCGTTTTGCAACATGCTACAAATAGTCATACAAAAAAACGAAGATGAAAAAATCCGGACCGGAAGCAAAAGATTGGCCGCTATATTGAAATGTTAAACTTTTGTAAAATTCAAAATGGGGGGCCCCTGGGGATAAAGCAATTTCCGTTAGTTTTTCATATCTTATGACTAGAGTCGATTGCGCAATAATATTTGGGAGCCGATTTTTGAATTTTGATTTTGATTTTCTTTTATTTCCATTTTAATTTTTTTGGTAATGACCAAAACTTCAAAGGCCCATATTTCGTGACCTTGACCTTTGGTGACCTTGTGACCTGAACACGATGTATTACCCTTGATGATATCTATTCAATGATATATTGATTTGTATTGTCCGATGTCTACTTCCGGTTTTATAACCGATTGAAATTTGTGATTTTTATTTTTAAAGAGCTCTGTCACGTGAACTAATACATAAATAACAAAATTTCCTATTGAATCTTATTACAGTTTATCTGCTCTTTCTAATGATATATAAAACCACATATTTCCACCCAAAATGCGCTTTTTAGTATTTGAAAATTTTGTATTTTCTTCTCTACTAACTGTGCGTGATTTTCTTTAAACCGAAATGGGGCCTCTGGAGAAGCCCCGATTCGTGTAATTTTGATGTCCATAGAATGTAATATCGATTCTTGAATTATATTTGGAAACCGATTTTTGAATTTTGATTTTGATATTTTAACTGATAGTAATATATAAAAACTTCGAATGTTCGTATATTTTAACCTTGACCTTTGGTGACCTTGTGAGCAGCACGAATGTGATAGCTCTCGATAAGATCTATCCATTGATATATTATATTTTGTTGTACAATGTATACTTTTCGTTTTATCACCATTTGAAAATTGCGAATTTCATCGTTAAAAGCTGTTTGTTGAATTATGCATTTGGGCGATCTACATGACAAGAGTTTCAGCGAACCGATTATGCTTTGAAATAAAACGACTTATATTCTGTAAAATAACGTTACTGTTCTACCGATACTTTGTGGGGCAGTTTTAAAGCGTATGTCAAAACTGCTACGCACTGCGCCAGAACCTCGCGAAGCCTGGGGATCTAGTTGTGGGACTTTGCTACCGCAAAGTCCCAGTTTGTTTTCGGTTTGTCAATTCTTTTTTTTTTTTTTTTTTTTGCAGTGTGTTCTATCGAACACACTGCTTTGTTTTCGTAATTTTTAAAAATTATGATTTTGTAACGAGTAGTCTTCAGCAACTATAATAGTTACAACAACATTTTCAATGCCCTAGATATTCATTTTTGGTCTATTACTGGATGAATATAAATTGGAACGCTTTTGCTAAACCGGAAGTGCAAAATTAAAAACTGTTCAAAAAACAGAAAATTGATCATTGAAGGCGCGTTTTCGCTTTAATTTTGCTCGGGTTTTCAATTTTAAAATTTTGCTCGAATATCTAATATGATAGCATTAAAAAAAATTTGAATTTTGAAAATTCATAGCACACATTTTTGACCCGAATTTTGCCAATTTTGGCCAAATTTTCTATTTTCTCGTGTATTTGTCCGATTGATTTGAAATTTATTGTGCTAAAACAGACCACAAAAGAAAACAATTTTGCTCAAACAAAAATTTTGCATCACTTCCGGTTTCCACAAAATAAAGGTACAAACTTCCGGTTAGCCCACTCATTAAGTATTGTCTGAATGTCACCAAAACTTATATTTATAGGTTTCTATCGATATGACTTAAAGAAGGAAGGACACTTTTAGGGTAGGAATTGTTGATAGTTTGGCCGCAAAATTGATATGTCCCACTTTTGTAAAAATCAAAATGGGGCCTTAGGGTTAAATCTGAGTTGTGTGATATTTGTATTTCTGGTAACTACAGTCGATTGCGCAAAAAAGTATGGGAAGGAATTTTTGAATTTCGATTTTGCTTTTTTGCAATTTCCGGTTGAATTTTTTCAGTAATTGTTAAAAGTTTCAAGGCTCATACCTTGTGACCTTGACCTTTGAAGACATCGCGGCCTGAATGCAAGATATACCTCTTGATCAAATCTATCCAATGGTATATTCATTTTTGTTCTCCTATGTTTACTTCCGGTTTTATAGCTCTCCGAAACTGGTCATAATACACGTTTTGTTATTAATATCAACCGTTTCATAAGGGAGGTAATTTGATCTTTGCGAAATACACAATAATTAAAGAAATGGTTAATCTATTTAATCCAGCCAACTAAAAATTATTCTAATAATTTAAGAATATTGTTTACAAAATACTGCTTATAAAGGTTAGATTCAATAAATGTATTTTTATATGTACCGGTATTTTAAAACATCTTTTTATTTTTACCACTCATAACTTTTACAAAAAACTTTGATATTGAATTAAGTCTTTTGGAAGGAATATACTGAATATATTCAATCCACTGCGTCTATATCTATATAGATTTGAGAGCAGTAGGTTAACTCTCTTCTAGCTATAGGAAAAAGTAGGCTGTTCAAAGGTAAATCAAATGTTTGAGGCACAATGAAGAACAACGACCGAAATAATGTTACTGATAATACGTTCAGTCAAAATATGCGGATTGGAAATAAAATACGTCTCGGTGATATGACTTTGGACCTTTTTTATCCAAAGGTATAGAAAGTCAAAGTTAATGCCATAATTTGATCTCCCACATATTACATTTTTAATAATATTACAAGAATATTGTAAATATTAACAAAATACTAATTTTAAAGGTTATTCAATCCAGTTCTTATCTCCGTTTTTTCGACCATTTGAAAATTGTGATGTTTTAACAGCTCTGTCAAAAATGACAAAAATAGCCTTTTTTCATGAAATGAACTTGATTTTCTCCTTCCAGTGATGTATAACAATAGCTATTTTGATCATCGTTGCAACTTTGTATTTATTTAGTTCACATTTACATACCGAATGTTATTTTGTTTTTCATTCTGGATTCAAAATGCAACCTCTCACCAATGTAAATATTCGCATACACACTGCTCAGTACCGTTCCTACGGTTCTAGTAGTTTGTTATCGGTTTGTCAATTCTTTTTTTGAGGGACTTTGCTACCGCAAAGTCCCAGTTTGTTATCGGTTTGTCAATTCTTTTTGTGGGACTTTGCTACGGCAAAGTCCCAGTTTGTTTTCGGTTTGTCTTTTTTTTTTTTTTTTTTTTTTTTTTTTTCGAAATTTACACAGGGCACACAGCCTAGGCTGCAATAGTTGCAGCAATTTCACAACTTCTCTACACCTTCTGTTGTGGCGACGTTTCTATTAAATATAAATTGGAACATTTTTGCAAAACCGGAAGTGCTGCGTTGCAACATGCCTCAAAAGTCGGTCAGTGGCTCTAGAAGTCGCAATTTTTGATCGATTTTCGTCGGGTTTGCATTTTTTGAAACTTGAAATAATTTCCAACAAGACAGCAATTTCAAAATTTTCAAAATTCGAAAATTCGTAGCACACATTTTTTTTTGCCGTATTTTGCACATTTTTGCAACTTTGCTATTTTAAAACCGATTAATCTAAAAAAAATTGAGTGTATGTAGCCCATGAAATGATTTCCAAAAAGTAGGTCAAAATTTTTGCGTCACTTCCGGTTTTTGCGAAAAATCGAGTTTTACGTTTGGTTGAATAACTTCCGGTTTTATTAATGTATGAGATTCAAACTTGTATCATCGGGTAGCCATTAGCCATACAAAAAAGCGAAGAAAATAAAATCAAGACCGCATGCGCAACTTTCGCCGCCATTTTGATTTTTCTGAAATTGCGCGAATTTAATTCAGACATTATGGCTTGTCCGATTGAGATGATTTTGGTGTCAAATGAAAGAACATAAAAATTGCAACAAAACATTGGAAGTCGATTTTTGAATTTCGCTTTTGCATTTTTGCAACATCCGGTTGAATTTTTTCAAAGTTTGGGGGCTAATTTCTCGTGACCTTGACCTTTGGTGACCATGACCTTTAGAAGGTCAAAGGTCATTGACCGTGGCTATCAGTTGATACTTTGACCTTTGACCTCCGACGTCTACTTCCGGTTTTATAACTGCCTGAAAACAGCAAAATTCACAACTTTGGACTGCTCTAAAGCATGACCTAATTAATTTAGAGGTTTATTATTTTCAGATTCTTAAAGTGCTTTTTGTGCTCTTTCCAACGATGCATTACAAACGTTTATAAAATGGATATTGAATTTGTTTGATTTTGAAAATTTAAGTACATTTTGCCGTGTTTACGTTTTTTGGAAATGTATGTGTGTATATCTCGTGATCTATTAGATGTACAACCTTCAAATTTGTAACGTGAATATACATTTTGAATGTGATTTGATTTACATAAAAAAAAATGAGATGGGCATGGCACATCCGTGTAAAATTCCGATTTACCATTTATATGGGTCAGCGAATTACGGCTGCAGTAAATAGCGTTTTTTTAAAAAAAAGTTCTTTGCACACAGATACCTCATTGCTTTGGCCAGTTTATTCCAGAAAATCAGATAATTCGGCCTGTCTGTTGCAATTTTTCGACAATAGGAAAAAGGTTGATTTTTTTTTAATTTTGGAAGCTCATTTCTCGTGACCTTGACCCTTGGTGACCTTGAACTTTAGTAGGTCAAAGGTCATTGACCGTGTCTATCATTTAATACTTTGACATTTGACCTCCGACGTCCACTTCCGGTTTTATATCTGCCCGAAAACAGCAAAATTCACAACTTTGGACTGGTCTAGAGCGTGACCTTATTAATTTAGAGGGTTATTTTTTTCAGATTCTTAAGGCGCCTTTTTTTAAATGTATTGGTGCATATCTCGTGATCTATTAGATGTACAAGGTTCAAATTTGTACCATGAAGATATATTTTGAATGTTATTAGATTTACGCAAAAAAAAAAATGAGATGGGCATGGCACATCCGGGTAAGCTTTCAATTTAGCATTTATATAGGTCCGCAAATTACGTAAGTAGGAAATAAAATTCTTTGTACACAGGCGTGACCTAATTAATTTAGAGTGTTTATTTTTTCAGATTCTTAGGTTGCTTTTTGTCCTCTTTCCAATGACATATAACAAAAGTTTGTAAAATGAAATTGAAGTTTTTGATTTTTGAAAGTACATTTTGCCGTGTTTACGATTTTTTTTTAATGTATGTGTGTATATCGCGTGATCTATTGGATGTACAGACTTATATGAGTCAACAAACTGTGTGTTATTATGGTCAATAACAATTGTGTATATTTATTTGAACTTTTTTTCAACATTTTATCCTTTCTTCATAATCTAAAGGGACATTTACCATTAATTTTGCTTTATTGCTAATTTTTCACAAGATTTGCATTTTATTTGTTCATGTGTTAATCATTATTCTGTAAATTGTTCATCTATGTATGTGACAGAGGCCTCTTCACTTAACTCATACCCTCATATTACCCTGTTTGATTGATATACCATGGCTCATATCACACACTTGTTTATAAACTGATTCTGACTGGTGGTCACATACTTGCCATGGCCAGACTAGTAGACACGATATGATTAAGAAGTAAGACAGTTTCACAGCACTACTGTTTTGTTTTATCATTGGCTTTCGTGCGTGTAGTAAAATACTTTAAGTGGACCTTTTCAACGTATGAAGTAATGTAATCATTGTGCCGTTGTATAATGTATAAGCACATCGTGCAATATGGTTTAATAATGTCATTTTCTTTTTCATATTGAGAAAAATTTACAATGTGTTTTTAATTTCCAATTTATTAGTAAAGGGAAGCAACCAAAATTAAGATTTGCTATGATTCTGACCAGACTGCAGTAGTATTCTTTATGCAATTCATTAACCCAATAAAAACATCCTGTAGTGTGCAATACAAAAATGGTCAAGACCGTGACACTGTGGCTTTTGGTGGGCAGTGGAGAAACACCAAAAGTTTTTTTTTCAATAGAACTAAGGAATACCAGGTTGGTTAAAACTTGTTTTATAATATTTCATGTCATTAAATACATTAATATAAAATACAAGTAAATGATCAAACAAGTTATGTGAAAACAAAACTAAAATGAAAGAAATATAGATTTCTTGGTTAGTTATCTAAAAGTGTTAAAATGGGATCAGTGTGCATTTACATTTGAATCTTGACTATATGTACATAATCTTCAGAAAGACTAGAAATGTACATAAATCGCATGATACTTTCCAATAAACCATAAATTATAATTTCTCCTTCTATTTCTGTGTATAATGTTTTATACATTGCACAATCTAAACCCACTTACTCTATGCAAGCTCGAGTTGTAATAGAATATATTAAAAAGATACCATATAAAATACTAAGAATATGATTTATTAAAGTAATTTAAAAAGCCATACAATGGAAAGACGAAAATATTTTTTTTTATAAACAATGTAGTTCAGCAACTGTTTGCAGTGTACAATACACATGTTGTCAAGACAGCACAAATTAGGAATTGCAGTGCTTTGGTTTATTATCAAAAATTCTGAAGTTATTAAGACATAAGGCACTAACTCTAGAAAAGATGTTTTAGAAATCGTGATCATCACAAATAACATATAATATAATAATAAATATTCATAAGTAACTAATATTACTGATAAAGCAGGAACAACAGTCTATAGAGTTTGGTAATTATGTTTTTATATGTAAATTTTACTTAGAAAATTAGGCATTATAATTGTTTTATAAACATCACATACAATTTACACTATTATCATATAATTGTGAACACTAGCCTGATTTTAGCAAAATAAATTTACTCTACTTTCATTCTGAATTATAATTATTAATTCACAATCAATTATAATTGTTTCACAAAAGTACACAACAAAGAATAACATCTTGCTGAAATATTTTGCATAATCATTTTATTTGCTGTTATCTTTTTGTGTAAATTATGCATATATAGATATCAATATAACACCAACAATCACTAACTATTGTTTTGTTAAATCAATAAAACTTATAAATAAGCACAATGTTTTTGAATGCCACTCTAAATTAAAAGACTGTGACAATGTGGACATTATGCATTCTTCTACAACAGAAAAGGGATTTATAGCTTTTTTTGTTAAAAGAAAACTATTTTAAGTTTCCTATTCAATCCACATTAATATCAGTTTTATATTCATCACAAGATACATAGTGAATACAAAGTGAATTAATATAACAATGTACACAGTAACAATATACAAAGTGAATTAATATAAGTATGTACATAATAACAATATACAAAGTGAATTAATATAAGTATGTACATAATAACAATATACAAAGTGAATTAATATAAGTATGTACATAAAAACAATATTGTTATATTAAGTTTTGATGATAAAATCATTCAACAATTCTTGTTCTATTATCATGTTATAATAATAGTTTTAGATATATGTATATCATAATACATAATATTTGGATGCCATAAGTCTGTTACAAGGGATGATTAGGATTTCCATTACATTAGAACCATATAAAAGGAATGGTTTTATATTTTTGCCTTTGGCCATATTTCATATTATGATATTTTGTCTAATTTAAAAAAATCTTGTCAAATTATTTGTATTGTAGACTGCAAATAGCTGCTGTTTACATTACCTTATCACCTCTTTGCACATAATACATTTTAAAAAATTCATAAACTAATAGAACTTAAATATAAATATAACAAAAAACAAAAGCAATTTACATCATTCTTATAAGATAAATAAACAGCTTCAACTTTATATTACCAATGACAATATTTCGCTTGAAATTGTTTGCCCAATATGGGTTTGAAAAAGAAATTTTGAATACCTATATTCCAAAAAAGAATTATTAATTCCGGCAGTGAATTGTTAATGTCATATTTACAATTCAGACCCAACACAATAAGTGGGATAAAAAATACCATATTGGGTTCAACATTTCCCCTATGTAAATATAATATGGTCCCTATAATAAAAATGATTGAATTTTTTTGCATAAAAAAATGGATAAAATGAATCAACAAATTCAATTCAATACCATTGTTTAAAGGAATAGTTAAAAGGAAGTAAATTAATTTGTCACATAATGTTATCTATATCCTATGCAAGTCAAACACATTTAAGAATTCCCTTGTATCTGATAAAAATTGAGATTTGAAGGTTTTATTTTGAATTTTTTTGTGTGAAAATTGTCATTTTCAATCAACCCAATGGCAAACAATACTCCAAAAGGAACACAAAATATTCATGTAGATATTTGCATAGCAGTCATAAGTGAATTATTAAAAAAAATCTTATTTTCAAGATTACACCCTAAGTAACTATTCCTTTAACAAAAATGTTCAAACACTTATTTAAGATCTAAATGTAAGTTAAATAAATTATATAATAACCTTAATAATTCTTTTTGTACCTAGTTTTATATCACCCGAGTAAGTTTGACCATTTACCTCTGTTTTGGGACCACGAAATAAATATACAACAAAAATTTGATTTTGATGAAGTGTTCTACAGTGTAATAATTTTCTTCTTTCAAAAGCTGTAATAGTCTTTTTTCAGATTGTGACAATATAACACTGAAATATACAAATTTATATTTACATATTTTTCACTACACAACAGAAAACTACACATATTTAGATATACACCATACTTCAAACTTGCACAAATTTTGATTCAATAAGCATTAGGTTATAACCAATTTAACATTTTACAACTGCACTGAACAGAATTTAAGAGAGTAGAGTTAGTACCTGTTATATAACTGATATTACAGTTGAACTGTTGTGGAAGTAATCTGACCATATAGATACACTTAAATATTCATCTTTCATATTTTCCAGCAGTTGTCCAATTTCTCAGCTATGTAACCATTTTCATTTTTCATATAGTGTGTCATTCTTCAGGTCCTTGAACTTGACGTCTTCAACAACTACTTTCACCCATAACACCCCCACCCCCACCCAACAGAGGTAAATGGTCTCCCCTACCCATCTTCTTTCTGAACACAAAATAAATCTGAAAAACTATTCCTGAAATATATAAATTACAATAAATGAATGTTAACAGCTTCATGATAACTGTAATATGTTGGAACAATAGTAATTTTAACACGTTTTAGATTAATACCTGAACTAACATAGACATGATCTAATATTGTATTGCCTTCTGTTGTACTTTCTGTTTCACACTGTTTAAACCTAAATTCCTCAAAACAATCCTTAATAGAACTAGGTCCTTCTAATAAATTTTGATCAAAATCTCTCATTACAATATAATTACAACCAGACTCTTGTAACTCAGTTAACATTCGTTTTAAATGAGGCATAAACAATTCTAATCTATATCTAGGTGGTCTATAAATAACAATTACAGAAATATTTTTATCTGGAATATCACAGGCAACATGTTCCATATTTAGTTGTCCTAATCTTATAATATTACAAGCCTTATTCTTACTATAATATATACCAACGCCTCCATGGTCTTTTTCTTTAAGGTTTTTAAAATTATCACTGTCATCATAACTATCTTGACGAGCTTGATTATAAAAAATAAAATTATCTAATCGTACTTTAGCAGGATTCTTTACATTTCTTAACCAAGTTTCTGTTAAACATATCATATCAGAGTTAATAAATCTTTTGTCATTCTTTAAATCTTCAAAATGTGTAGTGAGTCCTTGAACATTAAATAATAATATGTTATAACTATTGGGCAAACATTGTTCTTCAGGTTGTAAAAATCTTGGCATTTCATTTAAAGCAGATTCAATCTTTTCATCACAAAATATAGCTTTCTCATTAAAATCTTGTATTGTTAAACCCTCTAATGTTATAACTCGACTTAGTGCAACATATGCTTGGCCCGTTTGAAATATTTTATCTAATGAAACAACACCTCTGTCTAGACTCAAACCTTGTACTTTATGAATAGTAACAGCATAAGCTAGTCGTAATGGAAATTGACGACGAACATCACCTTTATAATTAATATGTGTACTTTCATATCTTTCTATATGAATACTACCAGGTTTTACATTAGGTGGAAGACGATAAGATTGCTTACCAACTTTAGCATTATTAAATTTAACATATATCTTACTGGGATTATCATTTTGATCTTTTTCAATAAATGTTACATTACCAAAACTACCATTAATTAAACCAGCTGAAATATCTAAATTAACAACTAACATAACATTTGATCCAATACCAACTCTTAAATCGTCTACAAGTGGTGTATCTGTTGCTTTAACACAAGTATCTTTTAATATCATTCTTCCTGATCTAGCATCTTTACTATAATCTAAAGCTTGAATCGAAATAGAATTTGGACATTTTTCATTGATCATTCTACTATTATAATCATCAACTTGTTTATTTGTGGAGAAAATATGTAAACAGTCAACTTCTACATTAGTTACTCTACTTTGTAACAGTTCAATATCTGAATCTAATATTTCTTCATTTTTCTTTCTTTTTCTAATTCTATTTAAAAGTTGTGCAAAAGACAAATCATCTTTCTGTCTCATGATTTCTGTCAATTCAATAAGTTTAAAATTACCACTCCAAAGATCAATTACACCATCATGACATAAACTAGAAGCTTTGACTGGTTTCAGTTGCCACATGTCACCAAAACAAATTACACAGATATTACCAAATAACTCTTCACTACTGGTACCTTTAATCTGACATAATCTACCATGAATATAGCACAGTAACTTGTGGTCTACCATAGAAATTTCATCTATAATCAAAATTTGTAAATTACGATATTTACACCTCAATGTATTGACAGTATCTTGTCCTAATGGCTGATATGGAGTTGAAAACTTAGCTCTTATTGACAAACTAGAATGTATAGTACTTGCACCAATTGCAAAAGCTGGAACACCAGTTGGCCCAGTTAAAGGGATAATAGGCGTTAGAATACACTCGTCCTGCGGCTTATATTTGTGTTTCATATTGACTATTAGTTAAATAAGTATGCATCCCACACTTTACCAAATTTTAAAAAGTCACAATAAAAAAATATTCGGAATTTAAAAAAAAAGTGAGCCAGCGACGATTCCATTCAGTTTGAGAATAAAAGCGTCTGGTAAATCAACGCTAAAACATCATTGTGGAATTCAACAGTAGGGGTCAAGGACGCGTGAAAACCCACATGTTAGAGTTACTTCCCTTTATATTTACACGATTTGAAAATCGCTTGATGGATGGCTCAAGCGTTTTATGATTAACTACTTTATTTTGGGGATTTATCGGATTTTAGAGGGATTTTGATGTATAGGTAAGTCCACTGATGGATATATACTGTTATTGTCCAAATTTGAGTGAACTTAAAATTTTATGTTCGTTCTAACGCCTATTATCCCTTTAATAAGACAGAACAATCATCTAAATTTTCTGCAGTTTTAGCTAAAATTCTAGAAGCCTCATAATTTATGCATTTGATAAGGTGACTTTTCCCAGTACCTGCACTTCCAGTAATAAACAATCTTAATGGATCAGGATTTTTACCATGTATCTTATCTAAACAATATTGTATATAAACTTTATAAAATACTTGAGATTGAATGTCATTTAACAACCTTAATAATGGAATAGCATCACCTTTAGAAATACCGCTGATGTTATTTTCAGATCTAATTCTATCACTGTTACCTTTATCAGAAATGATATCAGGGATTTGTATTTCAGAATTTTCTTCTTGTTCAATTTCATTTTCATTTCGAAATCTTTCAGTTTCTATTCTTTTTAGTTCCGTTTCAGTTGCTATACTAGCCCAGGCATCTTGGAAATCACCACATTTTTCTAAAACTTCTGCAATTGTATCAATATCAATATCAGTTTCAAATGCTCTACGATTCTGATCAACAATATGTTTTACTGAAACTATTTCTTTAGATATTTTCACATGTCCCGATTTATAAAACTCTTCATGTGTTTCAAATTGAGGTGGTTTTAGCTGTGTGTCCACACGATAAGGTAAAAACAACTGAAGACTACTGAGGTAATAATTTTCTGGATCTTTTGTTACAGAAAATCTAGCATAACGAACAATAGCAGGTGGAGATCTTGTACGCTTTATAATAAAACCTAAATCATTTTGTAACTCAAAAGCTGGATTTTTCTCAGAATTAATATTAGGATTTTCAGATGTAGACATTACTCTATACTCTGAGCAAAAAGTTGCAATACACATATCATCAAATGGTTGGCCTTTAGGTCTAGCTAAGTAACGATCGGTTGTTGAAGTCATAAACAAATTATAATCAGACAATGTTCCATCTTTAGCTCTACTTTGTAAAGTTTTAAGTGGGAGAGTTACTCTTATATTATTCTTACCAGTAGGTATAAACTGAACTTTTCTAGAACATTGTTTTAAAGGTAAAGCTAAAACTCTTACAGCACTTTCTGGACCAGAGACTTCTCTAGAATGTAAATAAGTAGTTGATATTTTACGCATACAAGCTTTAGCATCCAAATTATTTTTCTTTGCTTCTTTAAAAGTTTCACGTAATAACATACCCATTTCTCGTTCTGCTTTAGTAATATAAGAAACAATATATATAATACATGCATAAGCATTGGTAACATACTGTATGTCTAAGTTTGCATTCCATGCTCTCAACATATGTGGATTATATTGATTGATCCAGCTTGCATTTACACCTCTTTTTAATACTATATATGTCTTTTTAGTTAGTTTCTCACAGGCTTGTTCAAACTTTTCTTGATTAACACCTAATTCTTCATACAAACTAGACAAAGACTCATAGTGTTTATCTTCAGAAGATAATTCTTTCCAAATAGATTCTAGAATAGAACGAGCTTGATCTATAGTTAAAGTATTCTTATTACCTATATCAATTTCATTAATTTCAGTACCTTCATCTTGCTCAGTAGAATTCTCAGTTTCTATAGGACGACAAATAAATGTTTTATCTGAAGGTGGTTTAGGAAAATTAAATCTACAAACTTTTTTATTCTTCCTACAAGATTTAGAATGTTTAGAACTGTGTTACATTTAATTCAGGATCTGTTCTTTCATCTGGCAATTCACATGAAATATATTTATCTATAAATTCTACAACCTGTTCGTCAGTATCAACATCTAGTTTCGGAGCTTGATCAATATAAATTATCATATGAACATGTGGTGATCCTCTTTGTTGAAACTCTATGCGATAAAAATAGTCAGAAATTTTACCTAATGGCTCTGCATCAGACCGTAACACATTCTTTAAAAATAACTTAAATCTTTGATCAAAAAGTCTGGCAACTGTAACCGGATTAGATCTCAATAATTCACGTTTTTGTAACCAATTTAAATCACTTACTTTTACTTTAGAACCTTGCTGTAACAATATTGTTTTGAGAAACGATTCAAATCTTAGTTCACTGCAGCTAAAGGATACAAAAAAAGTTGGAGTACCAAGTTGTCTTAACATAGCAAAAAGATCTTTCTGAGTAGCTTGCCAATAGGCTGGACTTCCACGACAATTTTTCATAAAAGTATAACCAGTATCTGATTTGAGAATATTCTGCAATGGTTCGTCGTGAGTTAACATATCAGCTGTTATCATATTACCTCCCATTCTACCTTGTCTTAAAGCTATAGATGTACCTGATATTATTTGTTGTAGTTCATAAATATATTGACCATAAAATAAATAATCTGAGCATGATGCAAAACGAGTGTCTACTGACATTAATCTAGTCTTTAAATATTTACCTAGTGTTATACGTATATCTCTATTTTCAAAAAATGTATTTTTACCTTTAGGAAACAAATAAGGAAAAGAACAGGCTTCATTTGATTTATCCATTAAAAGTCTAACTGGTTGATTATTTTCACTTGGAGAAACAGAAAATATCTTATCAGACCTATTAAAGACTTCAATAGTAGGGTCAACATTTTGTAAACAAGTGTCACCTATTGATTCACAAGTATATCTACCTATATTATCATCTATTAATGGTAAATCATCTTCACTTTCATTATCAGACTTGTCGTTAGATTCTATATTGACTGATGCCTCATCTTGTGTCTCATCTTCTATTGTTTCATTTTGTTCTTCCACCCAACTCTCATTTAAACTAACATCATGATAATAAATATTGTTATGTTTTAAATAATTTAATGCATTCTTTATGTTATTTTTTGTAACTGTCTGAAATTCATAATATCCTTTATTTGAAATTTTCTTTTTCAATTCAATTCTTATTATTTCATCATCATTTTTACATCGAGGTAATACATTGCTCATTTCAGTCAAATTTGATGGCACAGAAACCACTTCACCTAATAACTTTTTATCATTTTTTGGAGAGACTTTAATTAGTTTTAAAAACAGAATATTTTTACATACAAGGTGTTTCTCCATTTGATTTAAACATTTCAATTCATTAGGTAATGGACCAGGATCCATGTCATTAGCAACAGCTTCAGCAGGCATTTGGCCTTGAAGGATTTTTTTATTACATGTTAAACATATCCACAGAGTTTTATAATTATCAGACCAAGAACAATCTTCTAAACAATTATTATCACAAATATGATAGTAAGTTTTAGTTATACATTTCTTAGCTAATCTTTCTACTAGTTTACTTCTCTTTTTATAAAGTTCTTCTTGACACTCTTTAACTTGATTTTTAAACAATAATCTATTACATACTGAACATACATAAATAGAAATAAAAATTTATTAATAACTCTGTCAATACTACTCATTTGTTTTCTTTTAACAATTCGTCTTTTATTTCTCAGTTTGTTTACCTTGACTCTATAATTACTATCCATGTGATATTTGTTACTAGCTTTCTCCTTTAGTGTATTTCTATACTCTAAATTAGATCTATATTTACTTAAAATCTTTATTCTTAATTCATTCATATACATTTGTCTTAATTTTAACTTTATTTCATTTCTGTATTTACATTTTAACTTATCCCTTAATACATTTTGATATTTTCCCTTCAGCTTGGGTTTTAGCACATTTTGATATTTGTCTTTAAGTTTTGGTTTTAATACATTTTGATATCTATCTTTAAGATTTGGCTTTAATACATTTTGATATCTATCTTTAAGATTTGGCTTTAATACA
>CM060201.1:2848507-2892684 GCA_030562195.1 Nipponacmea schrenckii
TAAAAATTGCAACAAAACATTGGAAGTCGATTTTTGAATTTCGCTTTTGCATTTTTGCAACAACCGGTTGAATTTTTTCGAAGTTTGGGAGCTTATTTCTCGTGACCTTGACCTTTGGTGACCATGACCTTTAGAAGGTCAAAGGTCATTGACCTTGGCTGTCAGTTGATATTTTGACCTTTGACCTCCGACGTCTGCTTCCGGTTTTATAACTGCCTGAAAACAGCAAAATTCGCAACTTTGGACTGCTCTAGAGCGTGACCTAATTAATTTAGAGTGTTATTTTTTTTAGATTCTTAAAGTGCTTTTTGTCCTCTATCCAACGATGTACAACAAAAGTTTCTAAAATGAAAATTGAATTTTTCGATTTTTGAAAATAAAAGTACATTTTGCCGTATTTACGTTTTTTTGAAATGTATGTGTATATATCTCGTGATCTATTAGATGTACAAGCTTCAAATTTGTAACGTGAATATACATTTCAAATGTGATTAGATTTACGCCAAAATAAATGAGATGGGCGTGGCACATCCGGGTAAACTTCCAATTTTTCATTTATATCGGTCAGCGATCTACGTCTGTAGGAAATAATGTTTTTCAAAAAAGTACTTTGCACACAGATACCTCGTTGCTTTGGCCAGTTTATCCCAGAAAATCAGATGTTTCGGGCTGCTTGTTGCAATTTGCGATCACAGCACTGCTGTTTTGTTTTATCATTGACTTTCGTGCGTGTAGTAAAATAAGTTTAAGTGGACCTTTTCCACGTATGAAGTAATGTAATCATTGTGCCGTTTTTAGTGATGTATAAGCACATCGTGCAATATGTTTTAATAATGTCATTTATTCAAATAATTTACATATTGAGATGAATTTACTATGTGTTTTTAATATCCAATTAGTAAAGGGAAGTAACCAAAATTAAGATTTGCTAAGATTCTGACCAGAATGGATTTTTTACCGATATCGTTCGTGCGCTTACTACGTGTCAATTGATCACTGTGCGGTTTCTAATGATGCAGCTTAATCATATTAAGATGCAATATATTTTAATAATATAATTTATTCAAATATTTTACACATTAAGATCAATGTACAGTGCGTATACATGATGCAAAGTGTAGTTAGTAAATAAAATAATTTTAGAGTTAATAGTATACACTTGTCTTATATTATTTCATGTCATTAAATAGATTAATATAAAATACAAGTGAATGATCAAACAAGTTATGTAAAAACAAAACTAAAATGAAAAAAATATAGATTTCTTGGTTAGTTATCTTAAAGTGTTTAGTTAAAATGGGAGCAGTGTGCATTTACATTTGGTCATTCCAATCTTGCCTTTATGTACATAATCTTCAGGAGTACTAGAAATGTAGATAAATCGCATAATACTTTCGAAAAAAAACTAGCGCAATCTAGACCCACTTCTCTATGCAAGCTTGGAGTTGTAATAGAATATATTAACAAGTGGTTGCCTAGCAAGATATGCCCACTTTAAAATATATTTTCTGTTTTAACACAGGCAGAAACTCTAACATTATTTAGGTCTAATTCAAGTTCTCATCAATATAACTGTTCACACCAAATCTGATTCACATCAGATGAAACCTAGTCTCTATTGTATTAACTAGCTAATTTTCATGAAACCTGTATTGTCTATTGCAATCACAAGCCAAGTTCGCAGTGTTTTGACTAAGTCAAGACTAATAAGTCAAAAACAGTTTATCAAAAAATCTTCAATTTCGTACTTGACCAAGATCTCATCAACTTCAATGATCACAACAAATTTCATTCAAATCAGATGAAAACTGTTGTTTTGACGCGTTTTGACTAAGTCAAGGGCAATAACTCAAAAACTTTTAATCGAAAAATCGTCGATTTGAAACATGTAGAAGATCTCTTCAACATAAATAATCACAGCAAGTTTCATTCAAATCCATTGAAAACTGTTGTCTATATCGCGTTCATAAGCCAATTTTGACGCGTTTTGACTAAGTCAAGTGCAATAACTAAAAATAGCGATGGCCCATCGTAATACGCCCACCATTGGCAGCTTTAGTTATTCGGGCGGTGGACAAGAGGTATCAGTAAATGCAATATTTTAAACATCAAATTTCATGAAGAAACCAGCCCTCTCTGTCTTGTAAACAATAAATTTAACACGTTTAAAGGAACAATAACTCTATTAGTTTTGCCTGGCTTTCAATAGGGTACATCCTTAGGATGTTACAAATACACCAACTTTCATCAAAACACATCAAGAACACAACTTCCTATCGTATTCACAAGAAATTACTGGACAAGTCAATAACTCAAAGTAAATATTTTTCGGTAAGCTAAATTTGCAATCGGTTTCTTCTTTGGGTAATTCAAAAGGCTCAAATCATGCTTTGTCAAAATCTATCAAGAAACCAGATCAGAGGCTGATACAGTGAACATGTTTTAAAGAACAAGGGCAATAACTCAATAAATATTTTTGATTAGTATGATTTTTAATAGGGTCCATCCTCGAGTTATAACAAACACTCACACCAGGTTTCATCAAATTCCATCAAGAACCCGGCCCCATATCGTGTTTTCAAGGAATTTTAGGACAAGGGCAATAACTCATAGTAAATATTTTTCGATTGGTTTCATTTTTGATAGGCTTCATCCTTGGATCATTACAAAGACTCATTCCAAGTTTCATTAAAATCCATCAAGAAATGTGGTCTCTATCGTGTTCACAACAATTGTGGACAGGCAGACGGACAGACAGACGGACAGACAGACAGACAGGCTTCATCCTTGGATGATTACAAACACACACACACCGAAATTGGTCAAAATCCATCCAGAAACCATCTCTCTATCATGTCAATAACACATTTTTAACGCAAAATGAATTTGTTTTCAAGAACAAGGGCAATAACTCATCAATTTATTTTTTCGATTTGTCTGATTTTCAATAGGCTTCATCCTTAAGTAATAACAAGCAATCACACCAAATTTCATAAAAATCCATCAAGAAACACACTCTTAATCGTGTTCACAACAAATTTTCAAAAACAAGGACAATAACTCATTGAATATTATTCGATTGGTCTGATTTTCAATAGGCTTCTTCCTTGGGTTATAACAAACACACTCATCAAATTTGGTCAAAATCCATCAAGAAATATGGTCTCTATCGTGTTCATAACAATTGTGGACAGACAGACAGACAGACAGGGGCGACTACAATATACGCCCACATTTATGTGTGGGCGTATAAAAAGATAGCTTGCCAGGCAAGGTCACATACGCCCACTTCAGCAAACAGAATATTCCATGTTTTTTCATTTAATCAAGGTCAATGACTCATAAACCGACATCTGGAATCGCACCATTTTTTAACTTGTCCGAGATATTATTAAGATAAATACACATTCCAAGTTTCATCAAAATCGGATGCAAACTATAGCTTCTATTGTGTACATTAATGTTTTTTCATTAAATTAAGGGTCATTACTCATAAACCGACATCTGGACTCGTGCCATTTTCGAACTTGTCCGAGATATTACTAAGATGAATACACATACCAAGTTTCACTCAAATCGTATGAAAACTACAGCTTCAATTGCGTACACAAGTAAATTTTAACGTATTTTCATTTAATCAAGGGCCATAACTCATAAACCGACATCTGGAATCGTGCGATTTTCAAACTTGTGCGAGATATTATCAAGATGAATACATATACCAAGTTTCATTCAAATCGAATGAAAAATACAGCTTCTATTGCGTACACTAGTAAATTTGAACGTTTTTTCATTTAATCAAGTGCAATAACTTATAAACCGACATTTCGAATCGTGCCATTTTCGAACTTGTCCGAGATATTAACAAGATGAATGCACATACCAAGTTTCATTCAAATCGGATAAAAACTAAAGCTTCTATTGCGTACACAAGTAAATTTTAACGTTTTTCATTTAATCAAGTGCAATAACTCATAAACTGACATCTGGCATCGTGCCATTTTCGAACTTGTCCGAGATATTAACAAGATAAATGCACATACCAAGTTTCATTCAAATCGGATAAAAACTATGGCCTGTATCTCGTACACAAATAATTGTTGACGGACGGACGGACGGACGGACAGGGGTGATGGCAATATACGTCCACATTTTCATGTGGGCGTATAAAAACCATTAATCGAAAAATAGCCTATTTTGAATTTGCCCAAGATCTCATCAATATAAATGATCACAGCATGTTTCATTCAAATCGAATGAAAAATGTAGTCTCTATCGCGTTCACAAGCCAATTTTGACGCGTTTTGACTAAGTCAAGTGCAATAACTCAAAAACAGTTCGTCGAAAAATCACCAATTTTGAACTTGTCCGAGATCTCATTGATATAAATGATCACAGCAAATTTCATTCAAATCCGACAAAAACTGCAGTCTCTATCGCGTTCACAAGCAATTGTGGACAGACGGACGGACGGACTGACAGGGGTGACGACAATATACGATCACATAATGTGGGCGTATAAAAAAGAATACCATATAAAATTCTTAGAATATGATTTTTATTAAAGAACATGTAGTTTTAACACCATACAATAGATAGATGAAAATATTTTTTTTTATAAACAATGTAGTTCAGCAACTGTTTGCAGTGTACAATACAAATGTTGTCAAGACAGCACAAATTGGGAATTGCAGTCCTTCGGTTTATTATCAAAAATTCTGCACTAACTCTAGAAAAGATGTTTTAGAAATCGTGATCATCACAAATAATATACAATATAATAATAAATATTCATAAGTAACTAATATTACTGATAAAGCAGGAACAACAGTCTATAGAGTTTGGTAATTACGTATTTCGACTTTGGCGAAAACGTATTGTAATCGTTCGGATTATTTTATTTTATTTTATTTTTTTTTTTTTTTCGCCATCATTAACCGTTACGGAAGGTGTGACCTAATTATTTTATGACTTTGAAAACTAGGTCAAATGATATTCAATATATTGTCTAGATGTAGGTAATTGCAACTTTAGCCTATATAATATTTTAAGGCTCTCGAAATACGTTCATAATTGTAAGCAATTCTAGTTTTATTTTTTTATTTTTTTTTTTTTTTGTAATTCTTGGATGAGTTTGCAGACAAACTGGTAAAAGGTGCAGAAATTCTAAATCTACAGTTGATCTTAGAATGATTTCTATTATCAAATAAAACAAAACCGGAAGTTCTATCTCTGACAGGAAGTGAGAACCGGAAGTTTAGGTTTTTTTGCTTTAGCAAGTTTATTTTCAGTTCGATTTTGACCGGATTTTCAGATTTGAAAACTTCAATGTATTTGTCAACTAACAATTATAGGTTTTATGCAATTAGGTTAAATATTTTACCCACGATTTGCAATTCAATATTCAAGGGTCATCGGCAAAAATTTCAGACCGTGATTTCTCCTTTAATATAAATGGTAAAATTTTGAAACTTTACCAGTTGATAGGCGATATGTTTATAATTTTTGAAAAAATGTGAGGAAAAAAATTCCACTTCCGGTTTAGCCTCAAATGACGTAATTACGTAACTTCCGGTCTATAACTGCTAGGTGAAAAGTGAAAACTGTTTTATAAATAACTTGTCAATAGTAATTGATTTGACCTAAATAATTAGGTCAAGCTGCCATATCGGCCGCCATTTTGAATTTTCGTTACAATTCTTAAATCCGAAATTCAGACACTACTGATAGACCGATTTTGATGAAATTTAGCACATAGATACAATGGAACATTATCTACCTTTTCTTGGAGACCGATTTTCAAATTTCGTATTTTCTTTCGAATTATTTAAATTTCGATTTTTTCAAAATTAGGTCACTTTAACGGGTACGGAAGGTGTGACCCACTTAATCTATGACCTTGAAAATTAGGTCAAATAATATTCAATATATTGTCTACGAGTAGATATTTTTTAATTTGGCTTACTTAAAAAATTCATAGAGATAAGTGTACTTAAATACAGCAAAAATTGATAATTTTCATATTTTCGCCATCATTAACCGTTATGGAAGGTGTGACCTAATTATTTTAAGACTTTGAAAACTAGGTCAAATGATATTCAATATATTGTCTAGATGTAGGTAATTGCAACTTTAGCCTATATAATATTTTAAGGCTCTCGAAATACGTTCATAATTGTAAGCAATTCTAGTTACGTATTTCGACTTTGTCGAAAACGTATTGTAATCGTTCGGATTATTTTATTTTTTTTTTTTTTTTTTTTTTTTTGTAATTCTTGGATGAGTTTGCAGACAAACTGGTAAAAGGTGCAGAAATTCTAAATCTACAGTTGATCTTAGAATGATTTCTATTATCAAATAAAACAAAACCGGAAGTTCTATCTCTGACAGGAAGTGAGAACCGGAAGTTCAGGTTTTTTTGCTTTAGCAAGTTTATTTTCAGTTCGATTTTGACCGGATTTTCAGATTTGAAAACTTCAATGTATTTGTCAACTAACAATTATAGGTTTTATGCAATTAGGTTAAATATTTTACCCACGATTTGCAATTCAATATTCAAGGGTCATCGGCAAAAATTTCAGACCGTGATTTCTCCTTTAATATAAATGGTAAAATTTTGAAACTTGACCAGTTGATAGGCGATATGTTTATAATTTTTGAAAAAATGTGAAAAAAAAAATTCCACTTCCGGTTTAGCCTCAAATGACGTAATTACGTAACTTCCGGTCTATAACTGCTAGGTGAAAAGTGAAAACTGTTTTATAAATAACTTGTCAATAGTAATTGATTTGACCTAAATAATTAGGTCAAGCTGCCATATCGGCCGCCATTTTGAATTTTCGTTACAATTCTTAAATCCGAAATTCAGACACTACTGATAGACCGATTTTGATGAAATTTAGCACATAGATACAATGGATCATTATCTACCTTTTCTTGGAGACCGATTTTCAAATTTCGTATTTTCTTTCGAATTATTTAAATTTCGATTTTTTCAAAATTAGGTCACTTTAACGGCTACGGAAGGTGTGACCCACTTAATCTATGACCTTGAAAATTAAGTCAAATAATATTCAATATATTGTCTACGAGTAGATATTTTTTAATTTGGCTTACTTAAAAAATTCATAGAGATAAGTGTACTTAAAGACAGCAAAAATTGATAATTTTCATATTTTCGCCATCATTAACCGTTACGGAAGGTGTGACCTAATTATTTTATGACTTTGAAAACTAGGTCAAATGATATTCAATATATTGTCTAGATGTAGGTAATTGCAAATTTAGCCTACATAATATTTTAAGGCTCTCGAAATACGTTCATAATTGTAAGCAATTCTAGTTTTATTTTTTTTTTTTTTTTTTGTAATTCTTGGATGAGTTTGCAGACAAACTGGTAAAAGGTGCAGAAATTCTAAATCTACAGTTGATCTTAGAATGATTTCTATTATCAAATAAAACAAAACCGGAAGTTCTATCTCTGACAGGAAGTGAGAACCGGAAGTTGAGGTTTTTTTGCTTTAGCAAGTTTATTTTCAGTTCGATTTTGATCGGATTTTCAGATTTGAAAACTTCAATGTATTTGTCAACTAACAATTATAGGTTTTATGCAATTAGGTTAAATATTTTACCCACGATTTGCAATTCAATATTCAAGGGTCATCGGCAAAAATTTCAGACCGTGATTTCTCCTTTAATATAAATGGTAAAATTTTGAAACTTTACCAGTTGATAGGCGATATGATTATAATTTTTGAAAAAATGTGAAAAAAAAAATTCTACTTCCGGTTTAGCCTCAAATGACGTAATTACGTAACTTCCGGTCTATAACTGCTAGGTGAAAAGTGAAAACTGTTTTAGAAATAACTTGTCAATAGTAATTGATTTGACCTAAATAATTAGGTCAAGCTGCCATATCGGCCGCCATTTTGAATTTTTGTTACAATTCTTAAATCCGAAATTCAGACACTACTGATAGACCGATTTTGATGAAATTTAGCACATAGATACAATGGATCTTTATCTACCTTTTCTTGGAGACCGATTTTCAAATTTCGTATTTTCTTTCGAATTATTTAAATTTCGATTTTTTCAAAATTAGGTCACTTTAACGGCTACGGAAGGTGTGACCCACTTAATCTATGACCTTGAAAATTAGGTCAAATAATATTCAATATATTGTCTACGAGTAGATATTTTTTAATTTGGCTTACTTAAAAAATTCATAGAGATAAGTGTACTTAAATACAGCAAAAATTGATAATTTTCATATTTTCGCCATCATTAACCGTTACGGAAGGTGTGACCTAATTATTTTATGACTTTGAAAACTAGGTCAAATGATATTCAATATATTGTCTAGATGTAGGTCATTGCAAATTTAGCCTACATAATATTTTAAGGCTCTCGAAATACGTTCATAATTGTAAGCAATTCTAGTTTATTTTTTATTTTTTTTTTTTTGTAATTCTTGGATGAGTTTGCAGACAAACTGGTAAAATGGCAGAAATTCTAAATCTACAGTTGATCTTAGAATGATTTCTATTATCAAATAAAACAAAACCGGAAGTTCTATCTCTGACAGGAAGTGAGAACCGGAAGTTCAGGTTTTTTTGCTTTAGCAAGTTTATTTTCAGTTCGATTTTGACCGGATTTTCAGATTTGAAAACTTCAATGTATTTGTCAACTAACAATTATAGGTTTTATGCAATTAGGTTAAATATTTTACCCACGATTTGCAATTCAATATTCAAGGGTCATCGGCAAAAATTTCAGACCGTGATTTCTCCTTTAATATAAATGGTAAAATTTTGAAACTTTACCAGTTGATAGGCGATATGTTAATAATTTTTGAAAAAATGTGAAAAAAAAATTCCACTTCCGGTTTAGCCTCAAATGACGTAATTACGTAACTTCCGGTCTATAACTGCTAGGTGAAAAGTGAAAACTGTTTTATAAATAACTTGTCAATAGTAATTGATTTGACCTAAATAATTAGGTCAAGCTGCCATATCGGCCGCCATTTTGAATTTTCGTTACAATTCTTAAATCCGAAATTCAGACACTACTGATAGACCGATTTTGATGAAATTTAGCACATAGATACAATGGAACATTATCTACCTTTTCTTGGAGACCGATTTTCAAATTTCGTATTTTCTTTCGAATTATTTAAATTTCGATTTTTTCAAAATTAGGTCACTTTAACGGGTACGGAAGGTGTGACCCACTTAATCTATGACCTTGAAAATTAGGTCAAATAATATTCAATATATTGTCTACGAGTAGATATTTTTTAATTTGGCTTACTTAAAAAATTCATAGAGATAAGTGTACTTAAATACAGCAAAAATTGATAATTTTCATATTTTCGCCATCATTAACCGTTACGGAAGGTGTGACCTAATTATTTTATGACTTTGAAAACTAGGTCAAATGATATTCAATATATTGTCTAGATGTAGGTCATTGCAACTTTAGCCTATATAATATTTTAAGGCTCTCGAAATACGTTCATAATTGTAAGCAATTCTAGTTATGTTTTTATTTCTAAATTTTACTTCAGTGGCAGTGAGGCCTGTGGCTTAATCTTAGATGAACAAAGATTGCTTTAGAGTGAGAAAATTAGGCATTATAATTGGTTTATAAACATCACATACAATTTACACTATTATCATATAATTGTGAACACCAGCCTGATTTTAGCAAAAAAAATTTACTCTACTTTTACTCTGAATTATAATCATTACTTTCACTATCAATTATAATTGTTTCACAAAAGTACACAACAAAGAATAAAATCTTGCTTAAATATTTTGCATAATCATTTTATTTGTTGTTATCTTTTTGTGTAAATTATGCATATATAGATAACAATATAACACCAACAATCACTAACTATTGTTTTGTTAAATCAATAATACTTATAAATAAGCACAATGTTTTTGAATGCCACTCTAAATTAAATGACTATGTGACAATGCAGTGGACATTATGCATTCTTCTACAACAGAAAAATATTTTAAGTTTGCTATTAAATCCACATTAATTTCTGTTTCATATTCATCACAAGAAAATTATTCTTTATTACAAGGATGTGAAAGACATTGTGATTTAGAAATAAATCTATATAAATAGGTTGACTGTGAACTCATCTTTCACATTTAAATGTTACTACTGTTTTATTGATTACTAAACCACACATGTAAAAATAACTAGTAAAAATCTGAACGACTAGACGCTTTTTCCATGTCATTCCGTCCAACCTGCATCACTGACAAGGGGAAACCAGGCTGAAAAATCTGAGAGTTCATCTCGACCTTTGCCCAAAAAGTTACAATACGATACAGGAGTATAATATATACAAAGTGAATTAATATAACTATGTACATAATAACAATATTGTTATATTAAGTTTTGATGATAAAATCATTTAACATTTCTTGTTATATTAACATGTTATAATAATAGTTTAAGATATATGTATAACATATTTGGAAGCCAGTATAAACCAAGGTTCAGTATGTTATAAGTCTGTTACAAGGGATGATCAGGATTCCCATTACATTTGAAGCATATAAAAGGAATGGTATTATATTTTTGTCTTTGGCCATATTTCACATAATGATCTTGTCTAATTTACAAAAATCTTGTCAAATTATTTGTATTGTACACTGCAAAAAGCTGCTGCTTACATTACCTTATCACCTCTTTGCATATAATACATTTACAAAAATTTATAAACAAATGGAACTTAAATATAACAAAAAACAAAAGCAATTTATATCATTCTTTTAAGCTAAATAAACAGCTGCAACTTTAAAAATCTATTACCAATGACAATATTTCGCTTGAAATTGTTTGCCCAATATGGGTTTTAAAAAGAAATTTTGAATACCTATTTTCCAAAAAAGATTATTAATTCCGGCAATGAATTGTTAATGTCATATTTACAATTCAGATCCAACACAATAAGTGGGATAAAAATACCATATTGGGTTCAACATTTCCCCTATGTAAATATAATATGGTCCCTATAATAAGTGTAATTGAATTTTTTTGCATAAAAGAATGGATGAAATGAATCAACAAATTCAATTCAATACCATTGTTTAAAGGAATAGTTAAAAGGAAGTAAATTAATTTATCACATAATGTTATCTATATCCTATGCAAGTCAAACTCATTTAAGAATTCCCTTGTATCTGATAAAAATTGAGATTTGGAGGTTTTATTTTGATTTTTTTTTTTGAAATTGTCATTTTCAATCAACCCAATGGCAAACAATACTCCAGAAGGAATACAAAATATATATCTAGATATTTGCATAGCAGTCATAAGTGAATTATAAAAAAAAAAATCTTACTTTCACCCTAGGAACTATTCCTTTAACAAAAATGTTCAAACACTTATTAAAGATCTTAATGTAAGTTAAATAAATTATATAATAACCTTAATAATTCTTTTTTTACCTGGTTTTATATCACCCGAGTAAGTTTGACCATTTACCTCTGTTTTGGGACCATGAAATAAATATACAAAAAAAATTTGATTTTGATAAAGTGTTCTTTCAGTGTACTAATTTTCTTCTTTCAAAAGCTGTAATAGTCTTTCTCAGATAGTGACAATATAAAACCTCACACTGAAATATACAAATTTATATTTATATATTTTTCAATACACAACAGAAGACTACACATATTTAGATATACACCATACTTCAAACTTGCACAAAATTTTGATTTTCGCATTTGATAACATTTTGTTTCCATAAAACCAATAAGCATTTGGTTATAACCAATTTAACATTTTACAACTGAACTGAACAGAATTTAAGAGAATAAAGTTAGTACCTGTTATATAACTGATGTTACAGTTGAACAGTTGTGGAAGTAATCTGAGCATATAGATACACTTAAATATTCATCTTTCATATCTTCCAGCAGTTGTCCAATTTCTCAGCTATGTAACCAATTTCATTTTTCATATAGTGTGTCATTCTTCAGCTCCTTGAATTTGACGTCTTCAACAATTACTTTCACCCTTAACACCCCCATCCCCCCACCCAACAGAGGTAAATGGTCTCCCCTACCCATCTTCTTTTTGAACACAAAATAAATCTGGAAAACTATTCCTGAAATATATAAATTACAATAAATGAATATTAACAGCTTCATGATAACTATAATATGTAGGTACAATAGTAATTTTAACACGTTTTAGATTAATACCTGAACTTACATAGACATGATCTAATATTGTATTTCCCTCTGTTGTACTTTCTGTTACACACTGTTTAAACCTAAATTCCTCAAAACAATCCTTAATAGAACTATGTCCTTCTAATAAATTTTGATTAAAATCTCCCATTACAATATAATTACAACCAGACTCTAGTAACTCAGTTAACATTCGTTCTAAATGAGGCATAAACAATTCTAATCTATATCTAGGTGGTCTATAAATAACAATTATAGAAATATTTTTATCTGGAATATTACAGGCAACATGTTCCATATTTAGTTGTCCTAATCTTATAATATTACAAGCCTTATTGTTACTATAATATATTCCTACACCACCATGGTCTTTTTCTTTAAGATTTTTAAAATTACCACTATCATCATAACTATCTTGACGAGCTTGATTATAAAAAATAAAATTATCTAATCGTACTTTAGCAGGATTCTTTACATTTCTTAACCAAGTCTCTGTCAAACATATCATATCAGAGTTAATAAATCTCTTGTCATTCTTTAAATCTTCAAAATGTGTAGAAAGTCCTTGAACATTAAATAAGATAATATTATAACTATTGGGCAAACATTGTTCTTCAGGTTGTAAAAATTTTGGCATTTCATTTAAAGCTGATTCAATCTTTTCATCACAAAATATAGCTTTCTCATTAAAATCTTGTATTGTCAAACCTTCTAATGTTTTAACTCGACTTAAGGCAACATATGCCTGGCCTGTTTGAAAAATTTTATCTAATGAAACAACACCTCTATCTAAACTCAAACCTTGTACTTTATGAATAGTAACAGCATAAGCTAGACGTAATGGAAATTGACGACGAACATCACCTTTATAATTAATATGTGTACTTTCATATCTTTCTATAGGAATACTACCAGGTTCTACATTAGGTGGAAGACGATAAGATTGCTTACCAACTTTAGCATTATTAAATTTAACATATATCTTAATAGGTTTATCAGTTTGATCTTTTTCAATAAATGTCACATTACCAAAACTTCCATTAATTAAACCAGCTGAAACATCTAAATTAACAACTAACATTACATTTGATCCAATACCAACTCTTAAATTGTCTACAAGTGGTGTATCTGTTGCTTTAACACAAGAATCTTTCAATATCATTCTTCCTGATCTAGCATCTTTACTATAATCTAAAGCTTGAATCGAAATAGAATTTGGACATTTTTCATTGATCATTCTACTATTATAATCATCAACTTGTTTATTTGTGGAGAAAATATGTAAACAATCCTCTTCTACATTAGTTACTCTACTTTGTAACATTTCAATATCAGATTCTAACATTTCTTCATTTTTCTTTCTTTTTCTAATTCTATTTAAAAGCTGTGCAAAAGACAAATCATCTTTCTGTCTCATGATTTCTGTCAATTCAACAAGTTTAAAATTACCACTCCAAATATCAATTACACCATCATGACATAAACTAGAAGCTTTAACTGGTTTAAGTTGCCACATGTCACCAAAACAAATCACACAGATATTACCAAATAACTCTTCACTACTGGTACCTTTAATCTGACATAATCTACCATGAATATAGCACAGTAATTTGTGGTCTACCATAGAAATTTCATCTATAATCAAAATTTGTAAATTACGATATTTACACCTCAATGTATTGACAGTATCTTGTCCTAATGGTTGATATGGAGTTGAAAACTTAGCTCTTATTGACAAACTAGAATGTATAGTACTTGCACCAATTGCAAAAGCTGAAACACCAGTCGGTCCAGTTAATAATACAGAACAATCATCTAAATTTTCTGCAATTTTAGCTAAAATTCTAGAAGCCTCGTAATTTATGCATTTGATAAGATGACTTTTTCCAGTGCCGGCACTTCCAGTAATAAACAATCTTAATGGATCAGGATTTTTACCATGTATTTTATCTAAACAATATTGTCGAACTTTATAAAATACTCTAGATTGAATGTCATTTAACGACCTTAATAATGGAATAGCATCACCTTTAGAAATTCCACTGATGTTATTTTCAGATCTAATTCTATCACTGTTACCTTTATCAGATATAATATCGGGAATTTGTATCACAGAATTGTTGTCATTTATAATATCATTCTCATTTCGAAATCTTTCAGTTTCTATTCTTTCTAGTTCAATTTCAGGTCCTATACTAGCCCAGGCATCTTGAAAATCACCACATTTTTCTACAACTTCTGCAATTGTATCAATATCAATATCAGTTTCAAATAACTTACGATTTTGATCAACAATATGTTTTACTGAAACTAATTCTTTAGATATTTTTACATGTCCTGATTTATAAAACTCTTCATGTGTTTCAAATTGAGGTGGTTTTAACTGTGTGTCAACACGATAAGGTAAAAACAATTGAAGACTACTGAGGTAATAATTTTCTGGGTCTTTTGTTACAGAAAATCTAGCATAACGAACTATAGCAGGTGGAGACCTTGTACGTTTTATAATAAAACCTAAATCATTTTGTAATTCAAAAGCTGGATTTTTCTCAGAATTAATATTAGGATTTTCAGATGTAGACATTACTCTATACTCTGAGCAAAAAGTTGCAATACACATATCATCAAATGGTTGGCCTTTAGGTCTTGCTAAGTAACGATCAGTTGTTGAAGTCATAAACAAATTATAATCTGACAATGTTCCATCTTTAGCTCTACTTTGTAAAGTTTTAAGTGGGAGAGTTACTCTTACATTATTCTTACCAGTAGGTATAAACTGAACTTTTCTAGAAGATTGTTTTAAAGGTAAACCTAAAACTCTTACAGCACTTTCTGGACCAGAAACTTCTCTAGAATGTAAATAAGTAGTTGATATTTTACGCATACAAGCTTTAGCATCTAAATTATTTTGTTTAGCTTCTTTAAAAGTTTCACGTAGTAACAGACCCATTTCTCGTTCTGCTTTAGTAATATATGAAACAATATAAATAATACAAGCATAAGCATTAGTTACATATTGTATATCTAAGTTTGCATTCCATGCTCTCAACATATGTGGATTATATTGATTGATCCAGCTTGCATTTACTCCTCTTTTTAATACTATATATGTCTTTTTAGTTAGTTTCTCACAAGCTTGTTCGAACATTTGTTGACTAATACCTAATTCTTCATACAAACTAGATAAAGACTCATAACTTTTATCTTCAGAAGATAATTCTTTCCAAATAGATTCTAGAATAGAACGAGCTTGATCTATAGTTAAAGTATTCTTATTACCTATATCAATTTCATTAATTTCAGTACCTTCATCTTGCTTAGTAGAATTCTCAGTTTCTATAGGACGACAAATAAATGTTTTATCAGAAGGTGGTTTAGGAAAATTAAATCTACAAACTTTTTTATTTTTCCTACAAGATTTAGAATGTTTAGAACTGTGTTTCTGAACATTAGATACTATTTCATTTAATTCAGGGTCAGTTTTTTCATCTGGCAATTCACATGAAATATATTTATCTATAAATTCTACAACCTGTTCATCACTATCAACATCTAGTTTAGGAGCTTCATCTATATAAATTATCATATGAACATGTGGTGATCCTCTTTGTTGAAACTCAATTCGATAAAAATAGTCAGAAATTTTTCCTAATGGTTCTGCATCAGACTGTAACAAATTTCTTAAAAATAACTTAAATCTTTGATCAAAAAGTCTGGCAACTGTTACTGGATTTGATCTCAATAACTCACGTTTTTGTAGCCAATTCAAATCACTTACTTTTACTTTAGAACCTTGCTGTAACAATATTGTTTTGAGAAACGATTCAAATCTTAGTTCACTACAGCTAAATGATGCAAAAAATGTTGGAGTACCAAGTTGTCTTAACATAGCAAAGAGATCTTTCTGAGTAGCTTGCCAGTAGGCTGGACTTCCACGACAATTTTTCATAAAAGTGTAACCAGTATCAGATTTTAGAATATTTTGCAATGGTTCGTCGTGAGTTAACATATCAGCTGTTATTATATTACCTCCCATTCTACCTTGTCTTAAAGCAATAGATGTACCTGATATTATTTGTTGTAATTCACAAATATATTGACCATAAAATAAATAATCTGAGCATGATGCAAAACGAGTGTCTACAGACATTAATCTAGTTTTGAAATATTTACCTAGTGTAATACGTACTTCTCTATTTTCAAAAAAAGTATTTTTACCTTTAGGAAACAAATAAGGAAAAGAACAGGCTTCATTTGATTTATCCATTAAAAGTCTAACTGGTTGATTATTTTCACTTGGAGAAACAGAAAATATCTTATCAGACCTATTCAATACGTCAATAGTAGCGTCAACAGGTTGTAAACAACTTCCACCTAAAGAATCACAAGTATATCTACCTATATTATCATCTATTAATGTTATATCATCTTCACTTTCATTATCAGACTTGTCGTCAGATTCTATATTGACATGTGCCTCCTTGTCAATTGTTTCATTTTGTTCTTCCACCCAACTCTCATTTAAACTTACATCATGATAATAAATATTGTTATGTTTTAAATAGTTTAATGCATTCTTTATGTGATTTTTTGTAACGGTCTGAAATTCATAATATCCTTTATAAGAAATTTTCTTTTTCAATTTAATTCTTATTATTTCATCATCATTTTTACATCTAGGTAATACATTGCTCATTTCAGTCAAATTTGATGGCACAGAAACCACTTCACCTAATAACTTTTTATCATTTTGTGGAGAGACTTTAACTAGTTTTAAAAACAGAATATTTTTACATACAAGGTGTTTCTCCATTTGATTTAAACACTTTAATTCATTTGGTAATGGACCAGGATCCATGTCATTAACAACAGCCTCAGCTGGCATTTTACCTTGAAGAATTTTTTTATTACATGTTAAACATATCCACAGAGTTTTATAATTATCAGACCAAGAACAATCTTCTAAACAATCATTATCACAAACGTGATAGTAAGTTTTTGTTATACATTTCTTTGCTAATCTTTCTACTACTTTACTTCTCTTTTTATAAAGTTCTTCTTGACACTCTTTAACTTGATTTTTAAACAATAATCTATTACATACTGAACATACATAAATAGGACCCTCAGAACTGTCTTTCTTAAATTTATTAATAACTCTGTCAATACTACTCATTTGTTTTCTTTTAACAATTCGTCTTTTATTTCTCAGTTTGTTTACTTTGACTCTATAATTACTATCCATGTGATATTTATTACTAGCTTTCTGTTTAAGATTATTTCTATACTCTAAATTAGTCTTATACATATTTCTATATTTATTTAAAATCTTAATTCTTAATTCATTCATATACCTTTGTCTTAATTTTAACTTTATTTCATTCCTGTATTTACATTTTAACTTATTCCTTAATACATTTTGATATTTTTCCTTCAGCTTGGGTTTTAGCACATTTTGATACTTGTCTTCAAGTTTTGGTTTTAAAACATTTTCATATTTATCTTTAAGATTGGGCTTTAGAACATTTTCATATTTATCTTTTAGCTTTGGTGCTAGTTTTGTCTCATATTTTGTGTGCAATATAAACTTTAATTGACTTGTATATTTCTTTTTTAAATGAGCTTTAAGATAACTAATCTGATATTGTTTTCTCCTTCTTCTATTTAAATCATTAATTTGTTTTTTGTCTCTAAATGAATGTTTAAAATTTGCTTTGGCTTTTTTGTCAGAATTTGATTTTCTATCAAAATTATAGCCTTGAAAGTAGTTAATTCTCTTTTTAATAGGTATCCATCTATTACCTCTCCTCTTATTAAAACGTTTTCTTATACCTGATAATTGTAAATTTACATTATCATCAATAACTATAGATTCATCTCTCTCTACATTGTCAACTACTTCATAATGATTCTCACCTTTATGATGAAGATAAATGGCTTCTGATGTATAATTATTGTTCATCTCTAAAACAGGGTATTTCAACCATTTACTATTAGAATAAATATAAATATCTGTTTGTAACAAATCACAAGCTGCTAATATCTCAAATTCTGTACCCCATGTTCCTAGTAATCTCATTCTAGATTGTTTAATGTAGTCATCAATAGATTGATACTCTTCTCTTAATAGAGGTGTGAAAAAATCTACCTTAGATTTTATATGCTTAACTATTGCCAATCTTACTTTTCTATGATTATCATCATTTAAAGAAAGAACAAATGATAAACTTCTAAATAAACAATTACCGTCTCCTTTGATTTCAGTTATTTTACTTGGTTTTCTCAGCTTACAAACATCAGACACATTAACATTGTTTAAATTACCAACAGGTAAATTCATCAAGGCAGATAACTCTCTTTTTTTAGCTGATCTAAGTGGATTGAATATAAAATCATTTGTTTCTACATCAGTAATAAATACCTCATCAGTAGGGCTGTGTGATTCAACTGGATCGTCAATATCCATATTGTCAAAATTATTTACAGATTTACTTACTTCATTAATTTCATTACCCATAATAATAACATTAATACCAGTTATTTCATACTGTTCTAACTGATTTGAATTCATGGATACACTTAGATTTAAACAATGCACATACAGATCATCAATATTTTCATACTCTATCAGAATGCTAGAGCCGTTTTCTGATAATAAACCACAATTGTTTCTTGAATGTGAGTCAAACACAAAATAACTATCATCATGTTTCATAATGGCAAATGTATTTCCATTAAATGTTACAAAACAAGACTCATATAAACTTAGGCAGGTTTGAAAACTTTCAAATAGATCTGGTGCAGCATAGTTGAGAGCATCTATAACTCCAACTTCTGAACTGTCACTAATTTCTAACTCAAAGAATTTACCTTCTACTTCAACTGTTCTTATTAATTCACTTACCATAATATAATCATTTTGAATATTAGGTTGAGATTGAAGATATTGATAATACTCATTTCCCAGATCTAATATTTTGTCCAGGGTAGAACTAGTCCATAATCTGAAATTCATAATTTTCCTGTAAATAATGCACAAAAGACTATTAGCTACACACTGTTTGCCAGCAAAATATCCATATCGTTCTAAGCAACCTTGATGAAAGTTACCAGATATACATTTCTTTTCAACTAGCCTTTTTCTACAGTTTATATCACTAGATAACTTTGGTTTACTTTTTTCATTACTAATGTTACAAGCATTTTTCACCTTGTTTTTAACTTGTATCTTTACCTGTTCATATATAATTTCACCAGAAGAATTTGACTCATTTACATTACTTTTAACATCAAATGAACTTGCATCGCTTAATGTTGAAACATATTCATCATTACTTTCATTTTTATTTTTAGTACTTACTTTTTTCTTGTTAAAGTTAGCTACAAGAGCTGCTTTAGATCTTTTTGTACGACCCATAATGTTTTACACTTGTAATTTTGTAATAGATCTCTTGGTAGTAGAGCTTTTTTAGACAAGGCTTTTTTTGACAAGATTTCTCTTATAAGAATTGCAACTAGATTTCTCCAGAGATAAGAATTGCAACTAGATTTCTCTAGTGATAAGAATTGCAACTAGATTTCTCTAGTGATATAGTAATAAGAATTGCAACTAGATTTCTCTAGTGATAAGAATCGACAATTATAATAGCAAATTTAAACATGTAGTGGCAAATTTCTTATAGCTAATTTATTGTAGCAAATTTAGTGCAGCAAAATAATTGTAGCAACTAGATATCTCTAGATTCTGTGGCTCTTATATGGCTGTGTTCAAGTAAAAGTTCACCAAACTTTTACCACTTAGTTTAGAATAATTTGGCTGTGTTCAAATAAAAGTGCGCATAGCTTTTAATGCTTAGTTCAGAATAATTTGGCTGTGTTCAAGTAAAAGTGCGCCAAACTTTTACCGCTTAGTTTGAATAATTTGGCTGTGTTCAAGTAAAAGTGCGCCAAACTTTTACCGCTTAGTTTGAATAATTTGGCTGTGTTTCAGTAAAAGTTCGCCAAACTTTTACCGCTTAGTTTGAATAATTTGGCTGTGTTTCAGTAAAAGTTCGCCAAACTTTTACCGCTTAGTTTGAATAATTTGGCTGTGTTTAAGTAAAAGTTCGCCAAGCTTTTACTCTTAGTTTAGGATAATTTGGCTGTGTTCAAGTAAAAGTTCGCCAAACTTTTACCGCTCTAAGATCTTGTCCTGTGGAAAACCAATCCTGCAATAAACAAAACATAATAATATAATAAAGCTGCTTTCAATAATGAGACAATAGGAATTAGAATAGGTCACAAAAATCCTCACAAAATCTTTACCAACATGTATTATTTATCCAGGGTTCATACACAGAAGTTAAAGTTCAAAATCAAGGACTTTTGGGGGTATAATTCAAAGAAATGAAGTGTTTTCAACAGAAATAATTTCCATATATTTTTCATTCTTTTGCACTAGTGAAATTGATTAGTTCAGATTTTGTAATTAGTCTCTTTTAAAGGGACTGTAAAGAGGTTTTATAAACTTTGTATGTGTATCGGGGACGCTAATAGCATCAATTTGCACTATTCCAATTTCAATTCCGACTTCTGTGGCTCTTGCAATTCCACTAAATCTAACGTCTTTGATGACATTCTGGCTGCTATTGATTTCTATGCAGATGCCCAGCCAATGATGATACACATACAAAGTTTATAAAACCTCTTTACAATCCCTTTAACATCAATATACGACAAAAAATATAAACTCCAAATTTAGTTTAATTCATGCATGTTTTTTTTTTCTTTTCAGATTTGAAATGTATTCTCTTCAAATAAAATATCTAAATCTTCACTTCCCTTTGTTCTTTATCTCAATCTTACATTTATAGTGAAATCAATTATTAACAATAACAATAATAAAATCTCCTTAATGCTTTCTGTCTATCTTTAATCTGGCTTCATTAATCTTCGCTGTAATATTTTCCAACACTTACCCTGAAAAAAAAAAAGATAGCTTGCCAGGCAAGGTAACATACGCCCACTGTCAGCATTGAATTTGAAAAATAAATAGAGCAATAACTCAAAAACATTCACTGAATTAATATTGAAGTTAAGGGCAAAAACTAAAAAACTGTTCATGGAAAATTGTCAAATTAGAACTTGACCACTATCTTATCTATTTCAATACTCATACCAAGTTTCATCAAATCTATTAAAAAATTGTAGCTTATTTTACTAAGTCAAGGGCAATAACCCAAAAAGCATTTGTTAAAAAAAGTCAGATTTTCAATCTTGACTAATGTCTTATCAATTCTGATGCTTACACCAAGTTCCATCAAAATCCTTTGAAAATCACAACCACAATAGAATTTTCACGCAATTTTACTAAGTCAAGGGCAATAACTTTAAACAATTCATTGAAAAACTGTCAAATTCAGACTTGACTGAGGCCTAATCAATTCCAATGCTCACACCAAGTTTCATCAACATCCTCTGAAAATTGGAGGATTTATTTTATCGAAACTAAAATTTTGACAAGATTTTTTTAATTCAAGGGCAATAACTCAAAATCCTTTCATGCGATAATTTCCATTTTCGAACTTGACAGATATATCATAAATATATACATGTATACCAAGTTTCATCAAGATCCGATAAAAACTGTAGCTTCTATTGTGAATACAACCCAAATTTGACGCGTTTTTACTAAGTCAAGGCAATAACTCAAAATCCGCTCATGCAATGATTTCCATTTTTGAACTTGACAGAGATATCATCAATATATACATGTATACCAAGTTTCATTAAGATCGGATAAAAACTGTAGCCTCTATTGTGGATACAACCCAAATTTGACCCGTTTTTACTAAGTCAAGTGCAATAACTCAAAAAACGCTCATGCGATTATTTCTATTTTCGAACTTGACAGAGATATCATCAATATATACATGTATACCCAGTTTCATTAAGATCGGATAAAAATTGTAGCCTCTATTGTGGATACAACCCAAATTTGACGCGTTTTTACTAAGTCAAGGGCAATAACTCAAAAACCGCTCATGCGATCATTTCTATTTTTGAACTTGACCGCGATATCATCAATATATACATGTATACCAAGGTTCATTAAGATCGGATAAAAACTGTAGCCTCTATTGTGGATACAACCCAAATTTGACGCGTTTTTACTAAGTCAAGGGCAATAACTCAAAAACCGCTCATGTGACTATTTCTATTTTCGAACTTGACCGAGATATCATCAATATATTCATGTATACCAAGTTTCATTAAGATCGGAAAAAAACTGTAGCCTCTATTGTGGATACAAACCAAATTTCACGCGTTTTTACTAAGTCAAGTGCAATAACTCAAAAACCGTTCATGCGATAATTTCCATTTTCTAACTTGACCGAGATATCATCAATATAAACATGTATACCAAGTTTCATTAAGATCGGATAAAAACTGTAGCCTCTATCGTGGATACAACAAATGTGGACGGACGGACCGACGAACGGACAGGGGCGACGGCAATATACGTCCACATTTCCATGTGGGCGTATAAAAACTTAAATACCATAGGCCAAGTTTTCCCTTTTAATCTTTAAATAATTACAAAAGATGTGACGTCATCATTGATCCACAAATACCCAGAGCCCAACTGCACAAATCAGAGTGGGCATTTGTGACTAAACCAGAAATGAGAAACGACATCACATCCTATAATGTTATTTAGTGTATTAACAACGTAACTCAACTAACAACAACAGTATTTCTATTTGCTGGTTGGGTTGATGAGGAAAACACAATCTATTGGTTAAATAGAGGAACATTTCCCTTTAAAACTGTACAGGTTGGATATTTTGAACTTTTCAATAATCTTCTTAATATAAACCTTCAAACCAAATTGTATATAAACTATTTCACATCCACATGCTAATTGTGGATAACACACAATCCAGCAGACAATGGTGAAAACAATATATCTAAATGTCACTGATATAAAAATGTTACTGACCTTAAAATATCTCGCAAAAGGTACCAAAACCACAGTCAAATCTCACTACAAAAATTAAGAGTATAATCAATAAATGGCAACATGTTATTTTCTAACATTACTGCATTATTCATGTATAAATGAAGCTCAAATCAAATTTAAAGAAAAAATTCAAACAGCGTGAGCAAATAACAATAAAGATGACCCTCACAGCAAACATGGCATAGTTAAAAAAATTTTCTGAATAGCATCCATTCTTCTAAATACACACTTGGACGACTCAGTTCCAACATCAACAAATATACTATCATACTAAACATGAGATCAATAAGTCATAAAACAAAAAAATACAAAAACTATAGGCTTATATTTTACTTACATTATCAACTGCAGACAAGCAATCTCACCACCTGAAGTAAAAAATAAATAATAATAATGAAATGAAATGAAATAAATGGTGTTTTATGTCCTACATTTCTACACCTTTCTGGGCTAATGAAGACGGGCAACGCCATGGAGTGTGCAATGAGGGAAATTTTGCCAGGGCAGCGGCGTTAGGCTGCTCTTTTTCGATTTCCTACTGCCGAGGGATCTTTAACGTGCACAGTCTGTAGCACACGGGGCCTCGGTTTATTATCCCATCTGAATGACTAGACGCTTTTTCCTTGTCAGTCCCTCCGACCTGCATCACTGACAAGGGGAAACCGGGCTGAAAAATCCGAAGGTTAATCTCGACCTTTGCCGGGATTGAATCCGGGACCTTCAGGTTAGCGGACAAACGCCTAACCCACTGGACCACCGCATACTTTATTCAGTACTTTGGCACAAAGCCATAGTAACAAAGTGTAATATTACAATATATACAATATACATGTAATCAAATTATTGTTCATACATGTAGTTTCCTTATTTTACAAATTGCAATTAAATGTTTTAAAAATGAATCATATTGTCTACATTCAAATTGGTGATTGTTGATAAATATCTTTGCCTTGAGCAATGCTTAATATTGAATTCTTGACAAAGAGTTTGTTTCAGGACAAACATAAAGTAGGTGATACTTGATCCATTGAGTCTAATACATATCTGAAACCCAAAGAGTACAATACAAATTTAATTTTTGTTACCCAGTTAGTTCTTCCATTCTGATCTATAGTTTTAAGCAAAAATAAAGTAAAAAAAAAAAAAAGATTAGATGACAAAGTTTAGAAACCACAAACTACTTCTTACTAACAGAAAAATATATAGATTCTGCTTTCAAACTAATTAAGACAAGGTTAAATCCAATACAAATGAAAACTAAGACCCTCTCATCCCTATATTTCACACATAAGTGGCTATCAAAGTTTTTTTATATAATTAAACATAGATTCCCTCGTTATTGTTTATGTATATATATATTTCATTATTGGACCCCTAATACTTATATAAATAGAAAGTAGATGTGTTCTAGGAATGGGGAAAATACCGGTTCGGGTTTGTCTGATAAGTCCCTAATTATCTCATAATCAGCCTAAGTACAAGGAATCTTCAGTCCCTCTGCCAGAACTATATAAAGACAGTATAAATTGAGTTGAGCTCAAATGGGCCTTCCTACGTCTACATAGGGTTTATTACCGTATGAATGTGTGTATTAATAATAAATAAGTTTATTTACTTGACCATAAGGCGAGATGCCCATTGTTCTTAAAATATATACAATACATTTTTTACAATATAATATAATATGTACAACATGTACAATATAAATCTAATGACGTTTTAAGGGCAAGGTAAACCTTGCAATTTGGCAAAACCATGACACACTCTAAAAAGTTCCCTGTTAATGTGAACAAGCTATAACAAGTATCAATATGTGCTACAAGTCCAATAATCACTATATAAATGATAATAAAAATTTGAAAAAAAAGTTTAGTAAAATGAACTTAGCAAATATATGTCCAAATTTGAGGTTTTCACTAACTCCCATAAAGCAAGAAAGTCTTCTTTAGTTCAGTATTGTTTTAACAATGAATCAAACCTTACATAACCAAACCGCAATAGCCCAATCTTAGAATCTGCAAAAATAAATCCAATTGATCAGGAAAAGCATCCAAAAATACACTAAATTTCTCAGTAAGTCGGCCATTTTTTTTAAGGACTACTTTTTACTCAAGGAGTATGGTGGTCTATACCTCTCGGATGAATGCTATCTTTGGATTTTAAAATCTTAAAAATCAACTGATTGTCCTCGTCATCAAACCCCGAGGGATCTTTACGTTTTTGAACAGATTCCAAATAGAATAATAGAGTAAATAGGAACTTCTAAAAATGTAACTGTTACACTTCTCCACCATACAATACACAAACTGGCACACGAAAAATACTCGAAAAACAGCAATAATACTGTGCAGAGATAATACAATTTAGATTTTGTTTTAGATTTTGTTTATTACACTAAGAAGAGAGGCAACATCCGGTTCAAAAATACAGAGTTACTTCCCTTGTTGTCACTTCCTCAACGTACACAGTAGGCCGACCACATTGCACAAAAAGGTACCCTTATATCCACTTTACACTTTCTCCACTTCATCGGCCATAAGGCTCTACTCCAAAGCTTGACACACCTACGTTCTACCTTCGGCCACAAATCAAAATGTAATTCTCTACCTTTGAACAAGCCGAAAATTATAAATTATTGCCTTTGAAGTTTGATAACATCAGTAGTGTCATTCTTTGTTGCCCAGATTACTAGCTCAACATCTTTCTTTGAAAGTATGTATCAATTTTCTTACCGTAGTGGCGCTTATTCTCTCGGTGTTCAAGAGTAAATAAAATGTCTGTTCTTGCCAGAGCATTTTTATATTCTAAGCACCCCTGTGATGTTTGTCCAACGTAATCTGACCATAGTTTCAGAGTCTAAGCCTATATACCTGCATTGAGTCTTTGCGTCTCCTTAAATTATAAGTAGACTCATTTCTATTAAACATCACTACAAGGGTGCAAAAATTTGCAACTGTATAGCCTTTTCATATCATTATCATTAAACATGTTGTGAGTTATTTTCTTCTTCCGTCCCCTGCGTGAATTGGAATTTCTTACTAGGCCCACTCTCGACTCCGAGTCTATTTGGGAGCTATGTATGACTAGCCTAGTAGTAAAAAGGAAGCCTTTGAGTTTTATAGGAGGAGGTGAAAAATGGTTTTACTTTTGAGTCGTGGATTTATATATTAGTATGGGCAGAAAGGCCAAGGCCTTAATTTTTTTCAGGTTGTCTTGGACTAAACCAATACACAACTGTCCATCCATACAATAATAAAATATTTGTTTGGCACTCAAAAGTTCAACATAATTAAAGATTTCCTTCCTAAAACGTTAAAACAAAGCATTCAGATAGATGGTATGAAAAAAAATTTGTTTTTTTTTAACTATTTTGTCACTTATTTTTGGCTAGCAACGGGACCTAGCGGTCACGTGATGTTTTTGTCAGGTAATAGGGTGCTATTTTTGGAAATCATCATTTTTTGGTATAAATAGATTATCAAATTGACAAATATTTTTTTGAATGACTAACAATACAAATTTTTCTCTTAACTTCAATGTACACATTGACAATTGCTAGATTACTTGTATTTTTTGTAATGTCACAAATATTAGCTCAGCAAGATCCCTATCACATCAGGGATGCACATACGCTGGAAACATAGTTCGCGATTTATTTATTTTTAGTCAACTGGTTTTTAATTGTTTCATCTTTACTCTTGACTTTTATTTCTTTTTCTTGGTATTATACATCATATTTTCGAAAACAATAATCAAAATTGTCTTTTCTTGCAATTGCGTATTTGTACATGTGAAACCGACACGAAGGGTGACACAAGTTTGAACCGAGTGTGCACGAAATAACATTGATTTTTAATGTTTATTATCAATTTAAAAAATCAACAGCCATCAGCATCAGAATCTTCTGATACCAAATGAGCAATAACACACATTTTCAGGTAAATAGCTCAATTTAATAACTTGCGCTTGTGTTGTTTCTGCATTCGGGGGCATGTTTGTTTTGTTTGCGAATCCGCCATTTTGATTAAAGTATTATGGATGGCTGATAACTTTGTTCAATTGTGCTTCTATCTCAATGTATTTTGAAAAAATAAGCTTCGACTGTTGTGGTTGGATTATGTGGGAATAGGGCCTATGTACAAGTAAGTTTGAGAGTGTTCAGTTTTGTCGTTATTGTTATCTATGGGAGTTAGTGATTTGAAATTTTGTACTATTTTGACTCAGAAAATTTGGGGTCATCAAGTGCACAAAGTTTAAAGGAATTGCTTCCTCAAATTTTGATTTTGATGTTCATCTGCCCATTTGGGAAATTTGTATCCATGGACCCCGTGTCGTGGTAAGAAATAAATTTTGACAAAATATTCAGCAGATTTCAAAATGGCTGAGGTTTACCTTGCCCTTAATTATAAACAATTAAATATACTCAATGGTATATATAAATCAATACTTGACAATACAATATATTATACAAATAAATTAACATCTATACACTTAACATTTCGTTTCTTATGTCCATTGCTTTATATAGATATTCCAGATTTGATTAATATAAAAGATTCTACATGAATTGAACCTAGCTGGAGTGCTGGAGGTGTCCCAGAAATCATGCCATGTTCATTTGTGTTTTGTCGATGTTTCTTTTTTACATCGCTTAAAAAAAATAAAATTAAATAAGTAAACAACACTATTCTTTACCTTCAAACAGTCTCAAAAATATATAGCTTCACGAAACTCCACAAAATAAGGCACTGTCAAAATTTCACAAACAAGAAAAATATGGCGTCAAACGGAACCAAAAACGTTTAACACATGGTCAAAATATGACTGGATAAAAAAATGTACAAATTGTACCCATCTACGATCATATTAAAGCCAAACCGTAACAAGGAATGCAAAAGTGACAGCATCTTGCTATGTCTTTGGGTGACAGCATATTATCTAAAAATTCACCCAAAGCCACTCTCAAATCTCAGTACAAAGTATATTTACTTAACTGAACTTAATTATTACGGATGTAATTGTTCCGATTAGGTCTATTTATTTACTTTTATTTCTGTTTCTTGTAATACAACCGCTCTTGTACAAAATCGTACCCTTAGATGAAATATCTAACTCTATGAGCCCAAGAAACAAATGCTACGAATAATCACGAATTCACTTGTTTTGGAATTACTACACGATTGTGATACATAATTCGAATGTGAAATGATGAATTTAATTGTAAATTTTTATAAACTGAACAAGAACTTAAATTTCGTTTCGTTTTGTACGGATATGGAATATGCAAATTGAACGAACGCCGAAACACTCGAATGTTAACTTTGATTTGATTGGCTGTCACAGCCAATCAAATGGAAGTTAACATTTGAGTGCTCCTGGGATATCATGAATTATGGCCGTAGAAGATTCAATTTTTCTGACTTCTTGCCGATCGGTCAAAAGTTTTCAATAAATCAACCGAATTAGGTACTGACTTGAATGCACTATAGTGTCGATATGTTGTTCTAAGGATATAATGCAAATTCGATGGATGTCAATGTGCAGTAAGTTCACAATTTAACATTTATTCGTGTCTTCACTGTTTAGACAGCTCACTGACTGTGTTTACTGCACGTTAAAAGTAGACTGTCGGGAATAGGGAAGTGTTAAATCCCCCCACAGTCTGCGATTTTGACCAGCGAACCGTTAAACCCCCCCCCCCCCACAGTCTACGATTTTGACTAATTCCACGTGCATGAAATTTATCGTGAGGTTAGTTGTAAGTTAGGCTGTCCCATTTAAACTGTAGGCCTATATTTTGTAACGCCTATTTTCAAATTTGGACTACTCTACAGCCTCACACAGCTAAACCACGTTTTAAAATAACGAAAGTTCAATAACACGTTATTGTCAATGCTATATATATCCACTTTTTAACTTACATGGGCCAAGAAAAGAGTCAGCAAGCTTCTTCAAACTAATCTACCTCAGACTCCTGGAAAAAGAGTCAGCAAGCTTCTTCGAACTAATCTGCCTCCGACTCCCCAAGGCAAGGGTCCAACAAGACATTTTAGACTTGGTCTCCAAAACTAAAAAAAAGCTCACTTTTCGGATGAAAGATCTTCAACATGCACAGTCTGTAGCCTACCACTCAGGGCCTCAGTTTATTGTCCAATCAAAACAATTACATGCTTTTTTCAAATCTGTCCCTCCAACCTGCATCAGTGACAAAAAAGACTGAATGGAATGGAAAAATTCAACCTGGGATCCTCAGGTTAGCAAGTCAAACACTTAACCCACTGGGCCACTCTATTACATATGACACACAAACTGCAACAGGCCAAAATAGAAATACTTCATTGTTAATCAAGTTGTTAATAATAAACATTCATTTACAATACTGACAAAAGCCTTTTCAATTTATTCAAAGCAACATCTGTTTTCACCTAGTATAAAAAAGACAAAAACTCGTTGAAACAAAAACAATTCTTTTTATTAACATGAAAAACAATAAATAAAAACAAAAAGAAATAAAACTATTATCAAATATAAAACAAGATGTATATCTCCAACCATCACAAGCTTCTTTACAATCACTTGTGATTACTTGCTCACTCTTAATCTGGCAATTTAACATAAAAAATAATTTAATAATTATCTAAAAGATTTATGAAGTTTTAAGAAGTGATAGAAGGATATTTCTCGACTAAAAATATTTAAATAATAGAGTTCAATATATGACTATAATAATAAAATATAAACAACATAAATCAGGAAAAACAATAACAATATAAATAGAAAAATATAATAACAATATCAATGATATGAAAGTTGTATGAATATTTAAAATATAAAAGATAGATCTGCAGGCAAGATAACATTATGCCAACTGGCAATTTAACATAATAAATGTTTTGACAAATATCCTAGAGATTAAGAAGTTTCAAGAAGTGAAATAGGACATTTGTAGTCTTAACTTATTTCAATAATTGAAAATAGAGTTCAATATATGACTATGATAATAAAATAAAAACATAAATCAATAAATACATGAAATAACAGAAAACAATAACAATATAGTAGAAAAATATAATAACAATATAAATGATATGAAAGTTGTATGAATTTTTAAAATATAAAAGATTGATCTGCAGGCAAGATAACATTATGCCAACTGGCAATTTAACATAATAAATGTTTTGACAAATATCCTAGAGATTAAGAAGTTTCAAGAAGTGAAATAGGACATTTGTAGTCTTAACTTATTTCAATAATTGAAAATAGAGTTCAATATATGACTATGGTAATAAAATAAAAACATAAATCAATAAATACATGAAATAACAGAAAACAATAACAATATAGTAGAAAAATATAATAACAATATAAATGATATGAAAGTTGTATGAATTTTTAAAATATAAAAGATTGATCTGCAGGCAAGATAACATTATGCCAACTGGCAATTTAACATATTTAAATATTTTGACAAATATCATAGAGATTTATGAAGTTTAGAGAAGTGAAATCGCACATTTGTTGACTAAAATTATTTCAGTAATTGAAAATAGAGCTCAATAGATGACTATGAATAATAAATAACAACAACAGAAATTAAGAAATATATGAAATAAAAGAAAACAATAACAATATAGATAAAAAATGTAACAACAAATAAAAATGGAAGTTGTATTTGAAATGGAAGAAATGGCCAGTTATTGTAAAATTCTGAATTCCCCAAACTGTCTGAATTGAGTCATTAAAGACTAAAAAATCAAAACTAAATTCCCACCACACATTTTCAGGATCAACACATTCTTCGCCAAAAACAGAATTTTATCATGAACCAAAAGTTCTAACTTCTGTTATTATAGCCAATATAGACTACAAAGCAAAATTGGGCTCATGATCAAGGGAGGCAATAATGGTAAAAACATAGAGCAAAATCTATATTTGTTGTGCAGTTCTGGTATTAACATTCTACTACAATATCAATTGAAAGCATTAATAAAAGTAATCAAGAGGGATACATTCAGATTTTATCAAAGACACTGGCTTTTGAACTAGTGATTGATTTACCTATTGATATTTACATTTTAAAACAAGAAATATTTTGATCCTGAAATTGTGAAATTAAAAAGTCATTTCTTTGACATTTGTATTGTCCAAAATTAAATGCAATTGTTCATCTTGCTTTAAAAAGAATTCTTCTAGAGATTTCATATCACTTAGTAAGTGGTCATTGTCCATTTTTCTGAGCATGTCTTTTAGAACGAAATCATAAATAGTGAGTTTGTGGGGTTTGTTTTGGTTGTCTAGTCCTTCTATTTTAGTTGTAACGAAACTATTGAGTTTCTTAACTTTCGTCAGCATGTGGCATTTCTGACATCTAATGGTTATAACATGCTTCACTGTAGCCTGATCATATGCATTCGAACATATCGGACATGTTATTCTCAAATCACATTTAACACCAATTACTTCTATGTCAAGGTGAACTTCATTGCTGTCATTTTTGCCCACATCAAAAGAGTTTCCCAGCAACTCATAATCAATTTCAAGAATAGTAGTTTCCTTACGGACAGTTATTCTTTTTTCATTATTAATGATGCGTAAAGCAACATTAATGAAATGGTAACTCTTACCAACATGTACATTATTAATCCAATCTCCAAAGAGAGATAGATGAATTTTATGTTTGCCATCAGTGATTGTTATATTCTGACATGGTTTTTTTACCTTATACACCAGTACTTCTATAATTGAACTGACATTAATCACTTTACCACATATTGAGTACTGCAAAAAAAAAATTGTTCTTTTTCATTAAGATAGTTTGTTAGTAAAGTAATATAAAAATCTTTAAAGATAAAGGGAAACAGTCTTCTATTTACACAACTATTTATTTATAGATTGCGTTCTGTTAATCTCAATCATAACTGGAAGAAAATATTTTCTAAATATCTAAGTTATGCTTGGTGAAAGGGTAAGCTTACAAACTTGCCAATATAGCCTACAATCTAATACAATTGCCTAACATTAACATCAGTTGTTTCTGTTGTTTTGATTTTCATTAATTTACTTTTTATTTTGGACCATAAGAAGATTTTTGACTTCCATCACATTCATTATGTCATACGATTGAAGAGTTTTACCAATTGGTTGAAGTAAGTGTTAGGGTTTATTGGTCATTACTCACATAACGTTGAACTGAATTGGTTTCATTTCTTAGAATACAAATTATATCAAATTGTAACAAAAAATTAGCTTGCCAGGCAAGGTGACATACGCCCACTGGCAGCCTTTTTAAAGAAATTGAGGAGTTCTGGAGAACACAGCAATAAGATCATAATTATTTCTCATTTGTAAAAAGTGTTCATCTTTGTCTTAAACACTCTCACGTTTCAAAAATGTGATGTGTGGACAGATAAGGAGTTGTACCCCAATTGGATGGAGCGAAAAAAAGCTAGATCATACACAAATTTTTAGCTAAAACAATTATCAAATCATCACGAAAATCAATAGGGATCATCTTCTTAATGACACCAACGAAGAAAATAAAAAAAATCCATAAATAATTGTAGCCTGTAGAGTGAGCACGTGTTGCACCCTATGAATAAAATCAATAGGGGTAGCTCTATAAAGAATTGTATCCTGTAGAGTGAGCACGTGTTGCACCCTATGAATAAAATCAATAGGGGTAGCTCTATAAAGAATTGTATCCTGTAGAGTGAGCACGTGTTGCACCCTATGAATAAAATCAATAGGGGTAGCTCTATAAATAATTGTAGCCTGTAGAGTGAGCACGTGTTGCACCCTATGAATAAAATCAATAGGGGTAGCTCTATAAAGAATTGTAGCCTGTAGAGTGAGCACGTGTTGCACCCTATGAATAAAATCAATAGGGGTAGCTCTATAAAGAATTGTATCCTGTAGAGTGAGCACGTGTTGCACCCTATGAATAATATCAATAGGGGTAGCTCTATAAAGAATTGTAGCCTGTAGAGTGAGCACGTGTTGCACCCTATGAATAAAATCAATAGGGGTAGCTCTATAAAGAATTGTAGCCTGTAGAGTGAGCACGTGTTGCACCCTATGAATAAAATCAATAGGGGTAGCTCTATAAAGAATTGTATCCTGTAGAGTGAGCACGTGTTGCACCCTATGAATAATATCAATAGGGGTAGCTCTATAAAGAATTGTAGCCTGTAGAGTGAGCACATTCAAGGTAAATGTTAATGGACGGACCGACAGACACACTGCCAAAACAATTACAATATGCCCTCTACGTTTTGTGTGGGCCTATAAAAAAAAAACAATATACTTACAAATGCGCAGACATCAATAGGTTTAGTGGATAATTCTTCTATTGTTATATCAAATATTGTTTCATCTTCCTTTATTTCTAGTCTTTTTACAAAGCTAATTTTTCCACCACAAATACTTAATGTTGAAATGTTGTTAAAAAATAATTTTTTTCGTCTGTTTTTTAGTTGACATCTGCAATCATAAAAATTTTTCTAAAACAAGGGTAATAATTGATAATGTTTCTTGTTTCCTTGATTATCGTTCATCCTTATTGTAAACACTGTCACACTTTGTGGAAATCAGTTAAATACTGTTTATAGTTTACAAGCTAAAAACATGCAGAAGGGAAAAAAAATACATAATAAGAGATAGTATTTTGTTTCGCTTTTTGTAGAAAGATTGGGAATTTCCTTTTAATTAGGGACTTGTGCGACAAATTGGTATTATTGCATTTATAACAACATCTCAACTTTGGATGTATGTAAATATTAGGGGTCCAATAATTGACACATACACAATTTTTATTTGAAATTGGTCAACAATTTCGCAATTTAGGGTGTTGTGGACATTTGAAGAAAAAGGGCAATCACTAATAATCTTATTATTTGTTTGATTTTCAATAAGTGATCACAAACAGTTATTCAAAACATTTTGTCAACAGTTGTGTATTCTAGTGATTATAGGCTCAACCAATAGTTGTGGACAATTTGACCTATTTACAAGAGTGCCGACAATATACATTTAATATGTTATGTGGGCAGGAGACATAAGTCTTTAGTGGTTTGTTTACATGTGAATAATGAAAATAATGATGGTTGTGAACTAAAAGAATTCTAGTGTTACGTACTTCAAATTTTTAACTTCCACAGCCACATCTTCTCTTTCAAATTCTTTGAACATTTTTAATTTTTCTGCACAGAAACAAATTAATTCAATGGTTTCAATTTCAGTTTGGAGGAAACAACTGAAATAGCTGTTGTTCGTTTGGCTGATTTTTATGGCAGATACATTATGTATGAAGCCAACTATTGTCTCTATCAATTCACTACTATCTGTTACTTTTTGCTTCTTGTTTGATCTTTCTTCTGTCATTATGCTGAAATGAAAATTTGCATACATTATAAATTGTGTTCATTTTTCACAGATTAGTTGATAGACTATTTTAAGCTGAGTGTTATCCTGCGCTGCTAAGGCAAAGATAGAAACGCCATTTATTGAAATATGCCCAAATGGCAGCCATACTTAAAATAAGGTAAATTTAGAATTATGTTTTTAGGAAAAAAAGTAATGCACAATCTCACCCAATCTTTTAAAGCCATAATTTAAATTTGTATTTTTGTTATAGGGCCTACCAAACCAGCATAAACTATCAACACAAAACTAAACTAGCATTGCTTACATATTTCTACAGCCTGAACGAACGCCGATTGTTACAGCCAATCAAATCAAAATTGACATTTGAGTGCTACTTGGAAATGGCCATAGAATTGCACATTTTCTGACTTCTTGCCAATCAGTCACAATTTTCAATGAACCCAATTAGATGCTGGCTTGAATGCACTATAGTGTCAATATGTTGTTCTAAAGATAGAATGCAAATTCTTTGGATGTCGGTTTACAGTAGGTTCACAAAAGCCTTTGTTTATCAAATTCAATGTGCCTTTATTTACCTAGTCAAAATCATAGACGGTAATTTTTAACGAGTCGATGAGTAGACTATTATTTACCAAAATTAATACAACCGATAATCATTTGATTAATTACATTTAACTGTCATTTAAATTATCCCGAATCATGACCCAAGCCATCTTATCTAAAGACTATGACCTTGATCTTAAACAGAGGTCATCAGATGTGATAATCGGCAGAATTTTGAGTGACGTAAAGAAATTTTCCAGCAATTATTGTTTGCCCTGATTAACAATCAATTGACTATGAAAACACAATTACGAATAGGTGTTAGCGATCATTCATTGTTTTTTATTTTCAATACAATGAAATATTTTTTTATCTTTTATTTCGCGATAGTTCCCGTATTGAACTTTGACCATTTCCACAGGCGTTTCAGAATCGAAAATAGAAAAACAATGAAAGGTAACAATCCATTGGCTGATATAAATAGACACCTTTTATTGTCTAATCTAACGACTCAATCAACAAACATTTGATTAAAAAAAGGGGGACGCGAACATATTTCTCTCCATAGCCTTTCCTGTCCACACGTACCTGTGCATAAGCCTACAAGTCGACCAGCAAAAGCCACAAAATGGTATTACTAACTGGATCTAACTTCGACTTTTATAATTTATTAGCAATGAAAACATTTTGAATAAACAAATAGCCTAATGCACAAATAAATATTCCTGTCCACAACAGCTGTGCCCTAAACACTAGAACCCCTTGGCACAATGCTTCCTTGCATTTCCTCGCACAAATATATTTGAAAACAATGACCATTCAAACGACGCACCATGTTCAATAATTACTCAAAGCCTACTCCGTACGTCATCATGCAAAACTCTTGCCCTTACCTGGTTTTCGTTCCACCTTATTTCGTACTGAATACTAATCCTATGGACATCTAGCTAAATATCTAGACACTTTCGATGTTGGAACTTTTAAAATCCATATTAAATACTGTGTTCTCACCAAATTTAAAACATCTACAGAAATCGTTACAATTTACAAACGCCTAAATCGCACTTGCAAAGTTAATGCTACCGATCTGCTCTCTCTGTCTGACAGCAGTAAAATGAAATCAGCAACCGACTATTTGCAACTCATCAAAAAAATAAGCGGGAAAATAACACGTGATGCCCAAAATTTTCCCTTCTCTAAATCCTTTGATCTAAACATCAAACGATTCTACGACTTGATTGTACAGCAGCCTATGGAACGCCATTACTGCCTTATGTTAGTATTTTTGCATTATAAAAGCATCTTTTATTATTATCAGCATGATCTTTTCTTATTCAATTAATGGAATGACAAAAAGATTCTAATGGGCGTTGCACATCTGGATTGTAGCCTGATTGCTTACATATAAGATTGAAGGCTTATATCTCGTGACCTTCACCTTTTATGGGTCAAATCGAAAAAGAGCAGGCTAATGTCGCTGCCCTGGCAAAATTTCCCTCATTGCACTTTGCATGGCAGAAAATCAGAGGTATGAAACTATTTTCAAAAGAAGGCCAAAATTTTTGCGTCACTTCCGGTTTCTGCAAAAAATGGAGTTTTACGTCCGGTTGAATAACTTCCGGTTTTATTAATGTATGAGATTCAAACTTGTTTCATCATGTAGCCATTAGCCATACAAAAAAACGAAGAAAATAAAATCAAGGCCGCATGCGCAACTTTCGCCGCCATTTTGATTTTTCTGAAATTATGCGAATTTAATTCAGAGATTATGGCTTGTCCGATTGAGATGATTTTGGTGTCAAATGAAAGAACATAAAAATTGCAACAAAACATTGGAAGGGGTAATAATTGATAATGTTTCTTGTTTCCTTGATTATCGTTCATCCTTATTGTAAACACTGTCACACTTTGTGGAAATCAGTTAAATATTTGTTTATAGTTTACAAGCTAAAAACATGCAGAAGGGAAAAAAAATACATAATAAGAGATAGTATTTTGTTTCGCTTTTTGTAGAAAGATTGGGAATTTCCTTTTAATTGGGGGACTTGTGCGACAAATTGGTATTATTGCATTTATAACAACATCTCAACTTTGGATGTATGTAAATATTGGGGGGTCCAATAATTGACACATACACAATTTTTATTTGAAATTGGTCAACAATTTCGCAATTTAGGGTGTTGTGGACATTTGAAGAAAAAGGGCAATCACTAATAATCTTATTATTTGTTTGATTTTCAATAAGTGATCACAAACAGTTATTCAAAACATTTTGTCAACAGTTGTGTTTTTCTAGTGATTATAGGCTCAACCAATAGTTGTGGACAATTTGACCTATTTACAAGAGTGCCGACAATATACATTTAATATGTTATGTGGGCAGGAGACATAAGTCTTTAGTGGTTTGTTTACATGTGAATAATGAAAATAATGATGGTTGTGAACTAAAAGAATTCTAGTGTTACGTACTTCAAATTTTTAACTTCCACAGCCACATCTTCTCTTTCAAATTCTTTGAACATTTTTAATTTTTCTGCACAGAAACAAATTAATTCAATGGTTTCAATTTCAGTTTGGAGGAAACAACTGAAATAGCTGTTGTTCGTTTGGCTGTTTTTTATGGCAGATACATTATGTATGAAGCCAACTATTGTCTCTATCAATTCACTACTATCTGTTACTTTTTGCTTCTTGTTTGATCTTTCTTCTGTCATTATGCTGAAATGAAAATTTGCATACATTATAAATTGTGTTCATTTTTCACAGATTAGTTGATAGACTATTTTAAGCTGAGTGTTATCCTGCGCTGCTAAGGCAAAGATAGAAACGCCATTTATTGAAATATGCCCAAATGGCAGCCATACTTAAAATAAGGTAAATTTAGAATTATTTTTTTTAGGAAAAAAAGTAATGCACAATCTCACCCAATCTTTTAAAGCCATAATTTAAATTTGTATTTTTGTTATAGGGCCTACCAAACCGGGCATAAACTATCAACACAAAACTAAACTAGCATTGCTTACATATTTCTACAGCCTGAACGAACGCCGATTGTTACAGCCAATCAAATCAAAATTGACATTTGAGTGCTACTTGGAAATGGCCATAGAATTGCACATTTTCTGACTTCTTGCCAATCAGTCACAATTTTCAATGAACCCAATTAGATGCTGGCTTGAATGCACTATAGTGTCAATATGTTGTTCTAAAGATAGAATGCAAATTCTTTGGATGTCGGTTTACAGTAGGTTCACAAAAGCCTTTGTTTATCAAATTCAATGTGCCTTTATTTACCTAGTCAAAATCATAGACGGTAATTTTTAACGAGTCGATGAGTAGACTATTATTTACCAAAATTAATACAACCGATAATCTTTTTGATTAATTACATTTAACTGTCATTTAAATTATCCCGAATCATGACCCAAGCCATCTTATCTAAAGACTATGACCTTGATCTTAAACAGAGGTCATCAGATGTGATAATCGGCAGAATTTTGAGTGACGTAAAGAAATTTTCCAGCAATTATTGTTTCCCCCTGATTAACAATCAATTGACTATAAAAAACACAATTACGAATAGGTGTTAGCGATCATTCATTGTTTTTTATTTTCAATACAATGAAATATTTTTTTATCTTTTATTTCGCGATAGTTCCCGTATTGAACTTTGACCATTTCCACAGGCGTTTCAGAATCGAAAATAGAAAAACAATGAAAGGTAACAATCCATTGGCTGATATAAATAGACACCTTTTATTGTCTAATCTAACGACTCAATCAACAAACATTTGATTAAAAAAAGGGGGACGCGAACATATTTCTCTCCATAGCCTTTCCTGTCCACACGTACCTGTGCATAAGCCTACAAGTCGACCAGCAAAAGCCACAAAATGGTATTACTAACTGGATCTAACTTCGACTTTTATAATTTATTAGCAATGAAAACATTTTGAATAAACAAATAGCCTAATGCACAAATAAATATTCCTGTCCACAACAGCTGTGCCCCTAAACACTAGAACCCCTTGGCACAATGCTTCCTTGCATTTCCTCGCACAAATATATTTGAAAACAATGACCATTCAAACGACGCACCATGTTCAATAATTACTCAAAGCCTACTCCGTACGTCATCATGCAAAACTCTTTTCCCTTACCTGGTTTTCGTTCCACCTTATTTCGTACTGAATACTAATCCTATGGACATCTAGGGTAAATATCTAGACACTTTCGATGTTGGAACTTTTAAAATCCATATTAAATACTGTGTTCTCACCAAATTTAAAACATCTACAGAAATCGTTACAATTTACAAACGCCTAAATCGCACTTGCAAAGTTAATGCTACCGATCTGCTCTCTCTGTCTGACAGCAGTTTAAAAAGAAATCAGCAACCGACTATTTGCAACTCATCAAAAAAATAAGGGGGGAAAATAACACGTGATGCCCCCAAAAATTTTTTCCCCTTTTCTAAATCCTTTGATCTAAACATCAAACGATTCTACGACTTGATTGTACAGCAGCCTATGGAACGCCATTACTGCCTTATGTTAGTATTTTTGCATTATAAAAGCATCTTTTATTATTATCAGCATGATCTTTTCTTATTCAATTAATGGAATGACAAAAAGATTCTAATGGGCGTTGCACATCTGGATTGTAGCCTGATTGCTTACATATAAGATTGAAGGCTTATATCTCGTGACCTTCACCTTTTATGGGTCAAATCGAAAAAGAGCAGGCTAATGTCGCTGCCCTGGCAAAATTTCCCTCATTGCACTTTGCATGGCAGAAAATCAGAGGTTTCGGACTGTTTGTTGCAATTTTGCAACGTTAGCAAAGTCCCACTCTGTGCCACTAGTGGCTCTAGTTTTTTTTTTTTTTCGAAATTTTCACACCTCACACAGCCTAGGCTGCAATAGTTGCAGCAATTTCACAACTTCTCTACAAACCCTTTTATTGTGGGGGACGGGTTTTTATTAAATATAAATTGGAACATTTTTGCAAAACCATAAGTGCTGGGGTTGCAACATGCCTAAAAAGTCGGTCAGTGGCTCTAGAAGTCGCAATTATTGATCGATTTTCTTCGGGTTTGCATTTTTAGAAACGTGAAGTAATTTCCAACAAGATAGCAGTTGAAAAATTTCGAAATTCGAAAAAATTTGTAGCACACATTTTTTTGCCGTATTTTGCACATTTTTGCAACTTTGCTATTTTAAGACCGATTGATCTGAAAATTTGGGTGCCTTCAAGTGTCATGAATTTAAAAACATTGGCAAAAGTCAAAATTTTTACTTCATTTCCGGTTTCAACGTAAAAAAAGGGGTTTTAAAATTCCGGTTGACCTACTTGTGCTGTAATTGATGTATCGCAACAAAATTTATGTCAATCTTAATTAAATTAGAAGACAAAAAAATGAAGAAGAAAAAAAACCCGGACCGGAAGTGAAACTTTGGCCGCCATCTTGAAATGTCACTTTTTTTTAAAACTCAAAATGGGGCCTCAGGGTAATGTCTAATTTCCGCGATGTTTACATTTCTTGTAGCTTTAGTCGATTACGAAAAAAACTGTGGGAGCCGATTTTTGAATTTTGCTTTTGCATTTTTGCAACATCCGGTTGAATTTTTTCGAAGTTTGGGGGCTTATTTCTCGTGACCTTGACCTTTGGTGACTTTGACCTTTAGTAGGTCAAAGGTCATTGACCTTGGCTATTAGTTGACACTTTGACCTTTGACCTCAGACATCAACTTCCGGTTTTATAGCTGTCTGAAAACAGCAAAATTCGCAACTTTGGACTGCTCTAGAGTGTGACCTAATTAATTTAAAGGGTTAATTTTTTAGATTCTTAAGGTGCTTTTTGTCCTCTTTCTAGCGATGTATAAAAAAAGTTTTTAAAATGAAAATTGAAATTTTTGATTTTTGAAAATAAAAGTACATTTTGCCGTATTTACGTTTTTTTTAAATGTATGTGTGTATATCTCGTGATCTATTGGATGGACAAACTTCAAATTTGTACTGTGAATATACATTTTGAATGTGATTAGATTCACGCTGAAAAGAATTAGATGGGCGTGGCACATCCGGGTAAATTTTCACTTTTCCATATATATGGGTCAGCGTATTACGTTTGTAGGAAATAAGTTTTTTTTAAAAATTACCTTGCACACAGATACCTTATTGCTTTGGCCAGTTTATCCCAGAAAATCAGATGTTTCTGTCTGTTTGTTGCAATTTGCGACGTTAGCAAAGTCCCACTCTGTGCCACGTGTGGCTCTAGTTTTTTTTTTTTTTGTAATTCTTGGATGAGTTTGCAGACAAACTGATAAAAGGTGCAGAAATTCTAAATCTACAGTTGATCTTAGAATGATTTCTATTATCAAATAAAACAAAACCGGAAGTTCTATCTCTGACAGGAAGTGAGAACCGGAAGTTCAGGTTTTTTTGCTTTAGCAAGTTTATTTTCAGTTCGATTTTGACCGGATTTTCAGATTTGAAAACTTCAATGTATTTGTCAACTAACAATTATAGGTTTTATGCAATTAGGTTAAATATTTTACCCACGATTTGCAATTCAATATTCAAGGGTCATCGGCAAAAATTTCAGACCGTGATTTCTCCTTTAATATAAATGGTAAAATTTTGAAACTTTACCAGTTGATAGGCGATATGTTTATAATTTTTGAAAAAATGTAAAAAAAAAAATTCCACTTCCGGTTTAGCCTCAAATGACGTAATTACGTAACTTCCGGTCTATAACTGCTAGGTGAAAAGTGAAAACTGTTTTATAAATAACTTGTCAATAGTAATTGATTTGACCTAAATAATTAGGTCAAGCTGCCATATCGGCCGCCATTTTGAATTTTCGTTACAATTCTTAAATCCGAAATTCAGACACTACTGATAGACCGATTTTGATGAAATTTAGCACATAGATACAATGGAACATTATCTACCTTTTCTTGGAGACCGATTTTCAAATTTCGTATTTTCTTTCGAATTATTTAAATTTCGATTTTTTCAAAATTAGGTCACTTTAACGGGTACGGAAGGTGTGACCCACTTAATCTATGACCTTGAAAATTAGGTCAAATAATATTCAATATATTGTCTACGAGTAGATATTTTTTAATTTGGCTTACTTAAAAAATTCATAGAGATAAGTGTACTTAAATACAGCAAAAATTGATAATTTTCATATTTTCGCCATCATTAACCGTTACGGAAGGTGTGACCTAATTATTTTATGACTTTGAAAACTAGGTCAAATGATATTCAATATATTGTCTAGATGTAGGTAATTGCAACTTTAGCCTATATAATATTTTAAGGCTCTCGAAATACGTTCATAATTGTAAGCAATTCTAGTTTTATTTTTTTTTTTTTTTTGTAATTCTTGGATGAGTTTGCAGACAAACTGGTAAAAGGTGCAGAAATTCTAAATCTACAGTTGATCTTAGAATGATTTCTATTATCAAATAAAACAAAACCGGAAGTTCTATCTCTGACAGGAAGTGAGAACCGGAAGTTCAGGTTTTTTTGCTTTAGCAAGTTTATTTTCAGTTCGATTTTGACCGGATTTTCAGATTTGAAAACTTCAATGTATTTGTCAACTAACAATTATAGGTTTTATGCAATTAGGTTAAATATTTTACCCACGATTTGCAATTCAATATTCAAGGGTCATCGGCAAAAATTTCAGACCGTGATTTCTCCTTTAATATAAATGGTAAAATTTTGAAACTTTACCAGTTGATAGGCGATATGTTTATAATTTTTGAAAAAATGTGAAAATAAAAATTCCACTTCCGGTTTAGCCTCAAATGACGTAATTACGTAACTTCCGGTCTATAACTGCTAGGTGAAAAGTGAAAACTGTTTTATAAATAACTTGTCAATAGTAATTGATTTGACCTAAATAATTAGGTCAAGCTGCCATATCGGCCGCCATTTTGAATTTTCGTTACAATTCTTAAATCCGAAATTCAGACACTACTGATAGACCGATTTTGATGAAATTTAGCACATAGATACAATGGATCATTATCTACCTTTTCTTGGAGACCGATTTTCAAATTTCGTATTTTCTTTCGAATTATTTAAATTTCGATTTTTTCAAAATTAGGTCACTTTAACGGGTACGGAAGGTGTGACCCACTTAATCTATGACCTTGAAAATTAGGTCAAATAATATTCAATATATTGTCTACGAGTAGATATTTTTTAATTTGGCTTACCTAAAAAATTCATAGAGATAAGTGTACTTAAATACAGCAAAAATTGATAATTTTCATATTTTCGCCATCATAAACCGTTACGGAAGGTGTGACCTAATTATTTTATGACTTTGAAAACTAGGTCAAATGATATTCAATATATTGTCTAGATGTAGGTAATTGCAAATTTAGCCTACATAATATTTTAAGGCTCTCGAAATACGTTCATAATTGTAAGCAATTCTAGTTTTTTTTTTTTTTTTTTTTTTTTTTGCGATTCTCGGATGAGTTTGCAGACGAACTGGTAAAAGGTACAGAAATTCCAAATCTACAGTTGATCTTAGAATGATTTCTATTATCAAATAAAACAAATCCGGAAGTTCTATCTCTGACCGGAAGTGAGTACCGGAAGATGAGGTTTTTCGGCTTTGGCAATTTTATTTTCAGTTCGATTTCGACCGGATTTTCAGATTTGAAAACTTCAATGTATTTGGCAACTAACAATTATAGGTTTTATGCAATTCGGTCAAATCTTTTACCCACGATTTGCAATTCAATATTCAAGGGTCATCGGCAAAAATTTCAGACCGCGATTTCTCGTTTAATATAAATGGTAAAATTTTGAAACTTTACCAAATGATAGGCGATATGATTATAATTTTCGTGAAATTTTGAAAAAAAAAATTCGACTTCCGGTTTAGCCTCAAATGACGTAATTACGTAACTTCCGGTCTATAACAGCTAGGTGAAAAGTGAAAACTGTTTTACAAATAACTTGTCAATAGTAATCAATTTGACCTAAAAAATTAGGTCAAG
>CM060201.1:2893184-2918636 GCA_030562195.1 Nipponacmea schrenckii
ATTGTCAAAATTATTTACAGATTTACTTACTTCATTAATTTCATTACCCATCATAATAACATTAATACCAGTTATTTCATACTGTTCTAACTGATTGGAATTCATGGATACACTTAGATTTAAACAATGCACATACAGATCATCAATATTTTCATACTCTATCAGAATGCTGGAGCCGTTTTCTGATAATAAACCACAATTGCTTCTTGAATGAGAGTCGAACACGAAATAAGTATCACCTTGTTTCATAATTGCAAATGTATTTCCATTAAATGTAACAAAACAAGATTCATATAAACTTAGACAGGTTTGAAAACTTTCAAATAGATCAGGCGCAGCACAGTTGAGAGCGTCTATAACTCCAACTTCTGAATTATCACTTATTTCTAATTCAAAGTATTTACCTTCAACTTCAACTGTTCTAATCAATTCACTTACCATAATATAATCATTTTGAATATTGGGTTGAGATTGAAGATATTGATAATACTCATTTCCCAGATCTAATATTTTGTCCAGGGTAGAACTAGTCCATAATCTGAAATTCATAATTTTCCTGTAAATAATGCACAAAAGACTATTAGCTACACACTGTTTGCCAGCAAAATATCCATATCGTTCTAGACAACCTTGATGAAAGTTACCAGATATACATTTCTTTTCAACTTGCCTTTTTCTACAATTATCACTAGATAACTTTGGTTTACTTTTTTCATCACTAATGTTACAAGCATTTTTCACCTGGTTTTTAACTATCTTTACCTGTTCATATATAATTTCACCACAAGAATTGGACTCATTTACATTACTTTTAACATCAAATGAACTTGCATCGCTTAATGTTGAAACATATTCATCATTACTTTCATTTTTATTTTTAGTACTTACTTTTTTCTTGTTCCAGTTAGCTACAAGAGCTGCTTTAGATTTTTTTGGACGACCCATATTGCTTTACACTTGTAATTTTGTAATAGATCTCTTGGTAGTAGAGCTTTTTTTATGGACAAGGTTTTTTTTGACAAGCTTTTTTAACAAGGCTTTTTTTGACAAAGTTTTTTGACAAAGTTTTTGACAAAGGTTTTTTTCAAAGTTTTTAACAAGCTTTTTTTGACAAAGTTTTTGACAAGGGTTTTTGGACAAAGTTTTTGACAAGGGTTTTTGCACAAAGTTTTTAACAAGGGTTTTTGCACAAAGTTTTTAACAAGGCTTTTTTTCACAAAGTTTTTAACAAGGCTTTTTTTCACAAAGTTTTTAACAAGGCTTTTTTTTCACAAAGTTTTTGACAAGGCTTCTCAGAAGTTTTTACAAGGCTTTTCAGAAGTTTTTACAAAGTTTTCGACAAGCTTTTCAGAAGTTTTCACAAAGTTTTTGACAAGGCTTTTCACAAGTTTTCACAAAGTTTTTAACAAGATTTCACAAGATCACAATGTTCAGATAGGGATTGATCAGTTTCCCTAAATATCTGTTTATCTTTCTGGCCTGAAAAAGAAAATTATACATCTGAAAATTTATTACCAACATCAACACCTAAAAAAAAAAAAAAAATTACACTGCATGGATATTATTAATTCATATTCAAGGAAATAAATAACAATCATATAAGGAATGACTGCATGTAGCATATGAACGACTTTATTATTACATGTTACATTTGGAAGATTTTCAAACTTTCAAAATTGTGAATCCATGAGCATATATTGTTGTTCTAAAACCCATTTTAATACCCATTTTTAATTTAAGCAAAAATAGAACGTCAATAGAGCCGAGGGTCATAGAAAAAATTTCATGGGTGCAGGAATAGGGTGAAATTCTTGTGTCTTTTTATAATAATAATAATAGTTTGCACACTTTACAAAAAAAAAAAACACAAAGAATTTTCCAAATTGTTAAATGAAAATGAATTTAACATAATCTCAATTAACACATAAATAATTCACAATTCATTGATATTTTCAATTTCTAATTTTATATTTACATGGTTTCTCATTGAAATATAATCATTAAAAATTCCAGCGGTTATATCGTCTTCAGAGCTTACAAAATCATTATAGTAATGGACATTTCCTAATACCTTAGAAATTGACTGTTTACACAAACTATATTTTTAAATATGATATTTATGACATACACTTTCAACTGACTACCCCGGAACGCCAATTTTTCACACATATTGGAACCTACATTTTTACTTTTAAATATATTGAAGACAAACTTTAGAAAAGGTTTGTACATTAAATTGTTTGAATACTCTCCTCCCCCTATTTATACCATCCTACAATATGAATCAATTACAGTACTTCTTGATTTCTTTTTTTAGATAAAAGTGGCACTTCAACAAATTATCTCAGAGGGCCTGATTAAGCAACATCCATAGTTTTAAATTTTATGGTACTTTAATGATAAAGTCTGTGCCTGTTGCATTCACATTAGCTGTGCCATGATATAGAAAAAGTTATAAATAAAATAAGATGTCAAGTCATTCTACTTATATACTGCAGAGAAACAGATGCCAAAATGTTTGCAACACCTATTATATAAGTACAACTCTATAAATATTTCTTTATCACTCTACATTTAATGTATTGAGCACTATTTTAACAGTAAAAATATTTTGTAATTTTAAATAACATTATATATTATAAGCCTCATTCCCTTGTTTTCATTTATTCATATATATATTCGATTATTGGACCGGTAATACTTATATCAATAGAAAGTAGAACTAATGACTGAAAAAAATACCAGTTTGTCTCTCAGGTCCTTAATGAACTAGTAATTAGGCTAATTAGGAAGGGTTTTTCGCCACCAGTACCCTGTGATATGTATGGACGTCAAGTCCAAAATGTTGTGTTCAAATGCTGTATTTTTCAACCAGTGCAAACACTATTTGTCTATTTTTGTATTTCATTTTTTTTATCTCGAGCAACATGAATGGATAAACTTAAATTTCACTTTGCAAAAACATTATGAATTAATTGAGATCAATTTAAGTCTCCAAATCCTCTTTCAAATAGGTTTAGCTCATATTATTTCATTGGTCATTGGCATTTTTAGCCTATCTAAGTCCACATATGTTTTTGAAGATTAAAAATATGTATATTATTCATTAGAAACACCAATTAATCAGATATTCAGCTTGATTTCGCTCTGAGAAAAGAGAGAATCCATCTTTAACTCTTGCTCCATATAACTTGGCTTTAAAATGCTCTAAAACTTACCCTGAAATATACAAAATAATATGATCATCAATAACTGTAGCTTCTATTGTGCTAAGGGCAATTTTGACACACTTTTACAATGTTTAGAAAAGTAACTCAACACTATTCATCAACAAGTGGTTACCTAGATATATACTCCCACCTTCCTTATAAATTTTTAGTATATCAAGAGCATTCCCCAATTGGAGTCAAATCATATCAAAATCATAACCTGTCAAAAAAATAGTTTACATCATTTGATCACAAAATAAAATAAGATTCTGAATTCAATCTTGAAGAATTATGACTATGTCAAAATCCAATCAATGTAATACCGTCAAATTAAAACTTCTCCAAGTCCTCAGGAATGTTTACGTAAAATTTCAATGAAATCAGATAAAAACTGTAGTCTTTGTTGCACTCACAAGTCAATTTCGGCTGGAGATGATTACCCAAAATCTGCCATTAAAATTAACATTGCTTAGAAATATAACATCCTAATCATAATACTTACTCAAGTAATGTAGACCCTGAAATGTAAAATTGACGTTACATATTATTTGTATCAAAAAAGTGATGTGAATATGCCACTTTAATTGCTAAAAATAAGCAAAATATCATTCTGTAAATAGTTGAAGTTATTTAATAAATGAACTACCTATAATATTTATTTTACAAAATGAAAGTCTATTTGTTATTGATATACAATAGGTAGGAGTAGGTCATCAAATTCCCACAAGCCAAAAAATTGTGCGAAATGTAATGACAAAAATGGATATTTTAAAACCGAAAAATCTTACTCCAATTATTCTAATGGTTTAGCCAGTTTGAAAAATTAAAACGGGCCAATTGTTTGACAACAAATTTAATCTAATATAAGCCTTTTACTTACCACAAAAGAGTAGGAACTTTCAACTATAACAGTTATATGATGCAGTTTTAACTTCACACTTAAAAGACAAAACATTTATTTCAAGTGTTCAATAATGAAAACAAAAAATAGAAACATGTCATCCCTTCCAATAATTTCATTGCTCCAAAAAATATTAATTATAACAAGGTTTTTGAATAACAAATTACCTTGCACCAAAAGCGAGATGTAGGCAACATTTCTAATAGCTGCTCTCATCCTTTCAGTTTTCATTAACATTAACTTATAAGTGACAAACAAGCCAATCGTTTGAACAATCTTTCAGAAGTTTCAGAACCAAGAATTCTTTCTATCTAATCTCTATTACAGCCCATTGAGTCATTAGATCCATGTGTGTCCTAATAATTATCCGTGTTAGAAAATTAAAAATAACTTAAGTTTTAAAACTACCACTATAATTTGTATTCTATAGAATAGAAACAGAATTGAAATTATCAAATCGACATGGACATTGCATTGTCCACATAATAGAAAATCTTTGAATGTCATATTATGACGCACTCACCATCTTTGAGGTTTTTATTATTTGAACTTACCAAGTATCTGTGAATAAATTAAGCTTGTCCGATGACGAAAACAATAATATATTCTTTAAACCACACTAGAATTAATTAGAAAATCTTTGACACAATAAAAATAGATAAACTTAAGCTGACATTAGCAAAAGAAATGAATGGAGTTTTACATCCTACTCTTCTGCACCTAATGGGCTTATGAAGACAGGTCACATAAGAAGGCCAATTCAATGTTCAATGTAGTGGTAATAAACATAATGTTCATAATTGCCAATTTTAAACGAAACAATAAAAAAATGTCTAAGGTATTTAGCCTATGGATACTCACCTTGGAAGAAAATCTGTTTCTTTCTATCTGAAAGCATAACAGCAATATAAGCGCTATATTAGAGAGCTATTTATAGTGGCGATACCGTGTAACCACATGGTTGCAGTTACCATTGACATGATTTTTTTAAGCAAAAGATTCACCAATCGTTTGACCAATCTTTCAGTAGTTTCAGAACTAAGAATTCTTTCTATCTGATCTCTATCACGGCCCATTGAGTCATTAGATCCATGTGTTTCCATAATTATCCATGTTAGAAAATTAAAAAATAACTTAAGTTTTAAAACTACCACCATAATATGTATTCTATAGAATAGAAACAGAACTGAAATTATCAAATCGACATGGACATTGCATTGTCCACATAATAGAAAATCTTTGAATGTCATATTATGACGCACTCACCATCTTTGAGGTTTTTATTATTTGAACTTACCAAGAATCTGTGAATAAATTAAGCTTGTCCGATGACGAAAACAATAATATATTCTTTAAACCACACTAGAATTAATTAGAAGATATTTGACACAATAAATACAATAAACATAGATAAACTTACGAAGAGAGAAAACAAAAACAAAAACTGTTAGCCTACTATGGTGCAAATCTACAGTAGTTTCAAATTCACAAGCTAATTTTGACGAGTTTTGACTAAATCAAGAGCAATAACTCATCTTTCATCTAAAAATGATTAATATCAAACTTTTTAAGATCTCGTCCATATAAATGATTACAGCAAATTTTAAAAATGAAAATAAAATATAACTGTGAACCAACTTCTATATTTCCGTCTTTATTAATTGATCAATAAATTAGAAACGCCAAACCGGAAGCACACACTTTATAAATCTCCATACAGAAGAACAGCGAAAAGGGGGAATAATTCACAAAGTAACCAGTTTAAATAATAAGTCAAAACGTTCACAAAAAAAGAAACTTAGAACAGTAAAAAAACCTGTCAAAAACGTAATTTTCATATATTTTTTATTAGACAAAATGAAATTGTTCAGACTAGTTGAAATTAAACTAGATCTACCTGAAGTTGAAAACAGAACTTTTCCATAATCGATTTTACAATAACCACATCCAGCTAGTAAATCGTCACATCGACGTACATGATATTTCAAGAATATAAACGCAAGCAATACAATTTGCATTCGAATTTTTATCTGTACATGTTTAGAAATAACAATATAACTTAATACTTTTCCAATGCCAACAGTAGAAAACAAATAACAGCACATAACATAAAACGTCTAAAATCGAGCTATGACGTCATAAAAAAACGTGCTCTTACCAGAAAATTTTCAACACAATCCACTATCAGATTGAAAATAAAATATTTACATAGGACCAACACAGCTAATAAACTCTTGATTGAATACCTCAGTAATCATTCACGTTTAATATAATAAAAAAATAATTACCTCAAAAATAAGAAAAAGATAAAACCTTCAAATGATAAACTCTATTATACTCATAAAATTATCGTATACTTCTAAAAATGGATGCAAAGGAGCATTCAGCCAATCAGACTACCCGTTAGACCTATCTTAATTGGCAGCCAATGAATTCGCACGTAATATACCTATTCATGAATACTGGAGTTTCTCCCCTTTGACAAAATTGAAGTTAAAAATAAACTGGCTTAAGCTTACAAGAATTGTCCCCCTTTCAAACTCGTATAATTTTTACATAAATTCACATTTGTTAAATACAATTTCTAAATACATGAAAGAAAAACCATGACAAATGCTTTTAATATTTTCTGGCAAAAAGTTGAGACACTTTTCCCCTGCCAAAAAAAGAAAAGTTGCACTACTTACCCTAACTGAGTTAATACATCAATAAGAAGCAACATTCTAGATACTTAAAGGTCAAGGTTATAGGCTATTTTCCCGCCATTACTGACGCGTGAAGAAAAAAAAAACAGTAAACAGATACGAGGACTGAATATTTAGTAAGTTTTTAGGTTTTTATTTGTCCCGTTTTTTTAGCCCCCGTCACAACATCAGACAATTTGACTGCATGACAAGATACTTGGACGTTTATTGACAGAATATTTGCATTTTCTCTCTCAAGCCAAATTTAATAAGAAGCCCAAAGCAAAATTAAAGTAACATCTGCGATTTACCAGCAGATTTGTACAAGCTCGTAGGAAGCAATTTCATAATGGGGTTTGGATGGGAGGGGCAACAAATTGTGAAAACAGTCATTCTCAAGGAAGTGGTGCTGAATTCAATTTTGCTACTGCCTATAAAGCAATTTTGATTTTAAAGACCCCTACAACATAGGCCTATCAGTAACTGGTGGATGGGTGTCTATTTAGGCTACCCTAATGCAGTAATGGGCTTCTGCTTGTTTCTTTTAATGAACTTTGTGGTTTGCACTTGTGGATTTATTTCAGCATTTTTTTCTTTAATATACAGATTATCAACATGGCAGAAAAAAGAAAGACAGACTTTTGTGAAGAAGCAGAAGGCTATCTACATCATGTCGAAACAGTTAAACAATCGACAAAAAATCAAACAAAAAATCAAACAAAATATTTCTGTTGCAAATTTCAAAAGGAATCAAGTGTCCATAAAGTGGTCTGCTTTTCCCCTAATAAGTTTGCCGCTTTTCAAAATGCGGAAAAATTATGCAGTCCAGTGAAATTATCTCAAATCAAGTAAGTATTCTAGCCTTTTCCTATTTACCATATCTATGACTATAGTCTATCACATTCGATATATCATTGGTTGTGTGTTTTTGTCCTTTGGTCAATATAATACTACTATTATTACTCTTGGAGCACTGAAGGCAGCCTATTGAAAATAAGCAAAATCTGATAACAATAACATGATATATGGCCCTCGTTGTCAAAAACATGTTCAAATTTTAGCTTGTAAACACTGTAGATGCCACAATTTGTTACCGATTTTAATGTTTTCATGTTCACGAAATTACAGTTTTTTGGACTATTTCTGTTTCAATGTGCCTATAATGTGAATTATAGCAATTGTTTTGAACAAATTCAATTCAATTTTTAGGTTATAAACAGTCAGCAATTCTTCATTTTCGTTGAAAATTGGTGGTATTGTGTATTATTGCACTGGGATGAACCCTATTTTAAAATGTTTCTTAATTCCAAAAGAAACCTACTGTTAGGTGTATTTTATCTTTGATTTCGAAACCTATTGAGATCAAAAATCAAAGTTGTTGCACTTAAAGGGCTTGACAACCCTAAACCTATGTACAAAAAATAGATGATTTTCAACCATTTCTTTCCCACTGATCCGAAGTATTTAAATATCAATGCAAAGAGGGGACTTTCAACTATCCAAAAATATAAAATTTATTTCTTTATGACATTTCAACTTTGAGAAATAGGGTATGAAAGATGAACAAAAGAAACGTCAATTATTCCCTTAAAATTAGCATATCTACTAGACTATTTAATATAGAAAGTTGAAATTTTGCAGAACACAAGTCTACATGTATCTCTACAACTTTATGTTGGCTCTTTTGAAAATTTGTTTTAAAGATATTGATAGAAATCAAAATTTTTCATGTGCATTTACGAAAAATTGAAATTTAAAAAAAAACTATATATTTAATAAAAAAAAGCCAACATATACATATAGAGGACATCGTAGGCTTTAGATGAAGCCAAAGTTTGTAAAAATCTGATAAAATGTAAGCAAGATATGCTTTTGTTTACATGTGACGTAATAATTTATGGCACATCACGTGAATATCGATTTCCCCCAATGCAAATTTGATTGACAAATGTAGAGAAGGTTTATTTAGCCGATGACGTAGTACTCAAAATGTCAACTGACAACGTAATTTGTACGTCTACATACAGGAATACCCCATTGTGTTCTATAAATAGATTATCTCTACGGACCAATATCTGACAAACTACTGAAGCGATTGAGCTAAAATTTGTACTAAATGAGTTTCTTTTAATGCCAAATAGAATGGATATAAACTTAATATGTTTCTTGATTGAAATGCACCTCGAACGATAAGGTTGTCAACCCTCTTAATTTTAAAATTTGAAATAAATTGAACGTAGTTAGTGGGTATATGCTACTTTCTTATTCTAATTTAGGTGGTACCCTTATATTTTATAGATATTCCCCTGGAAAGAGAAATATTGACATACTTGTCAATCAAAATTCTGATATGAGAATTGTTCCAACAAAACTTCCTTTCAAGAGAAGACTTTTGACAGAGACAACTGATGTTGCAGAAGCTATCTCCATTACCAAAATAGTTGAAGACCCTAACATTAACATGCATGGAACTGTAAGTATATAATCATCAAACTAATTAATGTCAACTATTGAGGCAAGTTTTAAAGATGTTTCAGTTTGTAACAGGTATTTGCACAAGAACATTGGTTGGTTTATTGTTTTGCAGTTTTAAAGTATGCTTCCACCCTGCTGTATCAGAGGATTTTGATGAAACATGGTGTGAGCATTTGAATTGATTAGGCGTCAGTCAAGTTTGAATTTGACAGTTTTTCAATGAATTGTTTTACGTTATTGCCCTTGACTTAGTAAAATTGTGTCAAAATTCTATTGTGGTTGCTATAAGAAGCTTTAATTTTCAAAGGAATTTGATGGGACTTGGTGTAAGCATCAAAATTGATAAGACATTAGTCAAATTTGAATTTCTGCAAAATAAGCTACAATTTTTTAATACATTTGATGAAAGTTGGTATGAGTATTGAAATAGATAAGATGGTGGTCATGTTCTAATTTGACGATTTTCCATGTACAGTTTTTGCCTTAACTTCAATATAAATTCAGTGAATGTTTTTTGATTTATTGCTCTATTTAAAATTCAATGTTGTCAGTGGGCCCATGTTACATTGACTGGCAAGCTATCTTTAAAACTATGAAATTAAATTTGTTATTGGATCAACAAATTATTTCTGGTAGGTGTACATGTTACCTTGCCTGGCAAACTATCTATTTATACACCCTCATCTGTCTATGATGACGTATTTTGTCTGCAGCACTGTCTGTCCATCGTTTCGTCCATCAACATTTGCTCGTTAACGCTCTAAAAACTAGAGTTTTTGACCGAAATGAAATTTGACATGTGTATACATATTCATAAAACAAAAATCAAGTTTGCATTTTTGATTGTCAGAAGCAGAGTTATTGCCCTTGCCCCAAATCTTGAATATGCTATTACTATCTTAGTTTTCAGCTGATTTAAAATGGATGTTATTGAACCTAAATTGAAAGGTTTGAGAAAGTTTATTTTATTCCACATTAGAATTAAAACTTTTTCAAGATTTAGGCCTCTTTCATCAGTTTTGAGTAGTAATCGCCCTTAAACCTCCTCTATACAGTTACTGATTCTATCAACATCAATTGCTTGTTAACGCTCCAAAAACTAGAATTTTTGATGCAATCAATATCTTCTAAGAAAGCTCCTGGTGGGCATATGTTACTTTGCCAGGCAAGCTAATTTCTCACTTTATTATTGTACATTGTAAGAAAGTCATCCCATGTTTTATAGCTATATCTTATATCTTACAGTATAATATTAAGGCTAAAGTCCTTCAGTTACGAGATGAATCAACTGTTGTAATTTATGGATCAAAGAAAAGAACAAAAGAAATAATTGTTCATGATGGAACTGCACACATTTGTATTTCTTTATTTGAACATTTAATTGATGAAGTTGAGGTTAACAAAAGTTATAAATTCTCAAATGTTGGTATAAGAAATTACTTAGATAACAAATCAATTACAACAAAACTTAATACTTCTATTGTTGAACTGACTGAACCAATAGAGGTTCCAAACGAATTTAAATTAAATTTGAATAGAATGCGTGAAGGAACTATTAATTCAGCATCTATTCAAAGTGACATTATATGTCCTAACTGCAAAAGAAAAGATCCCAATTTTGACCATGCCATAAATGATCCAACAGTTAAGGTAATTAAATGTTCAAACAAATTATGTCTGATGACCTCAAGAAAAAAAAGTTTTAAACATCTTGTCAATGGGTCATTGGTATTAGAATTTGATGACACTATTGGGACATATTCTCTTAACAATGACGTGGCTACTAATTTTGTCAAAGAAATAAACCAACTAAATTTAATTGCAGATAATTCTGCTTTTGAAAATTATTTACTTGATGACAAAAATCAATTTTTGTTTAGCATAAATGCCAAACATATTACCAAAATACAACTAAATAACTCATAATGTTTTTTATCTGCTGAATGTACATTAATTCTCTTTATTAGAGCATTTGTTTTTTCACATTATAAGGTTTAAGTACATGTTATATATTGATATAAATGATTTTTTTTAAATCACTTTTTATACACCCACATGACCCACTTGTCTGCCATCAACAATTTCTTGTGTATGCAATAGAAACCAGAGTTTTTATCTGATTCAAATGAAATTTGGTATGTGTATTCATTATGATAATTTGTCGCAATAATTCAAAAATGGCACGATTCCAGATGTCAGTTTATAAGTTATTGCCCTTGACTTAGTGAAAAAACCTTAAAATTAACTTGTTTAGTAATAGAAGCTACAGTTTTTATCCAATTTGAATGCAACTTTGTATGTGTATTCATCTTAATAATATCTCAAAAGAGTTCGAAATAACGCAATTCCAACCTTGGTTTATAAGTTTTTGCCCTTGACTTAGTGAGAAAACATTCAGATTGACTTGTGTACCTTGATACAGGCTACAGTTTTCATTTAATAGATTCATCTAAATATCAGTACAAATAAGTGCTATCAACTTTTTCAAATATTCAAATATTCAACTTTGCTGAAATGGGCGTATGTTACCTTGCCTAACAAGCTATCTTTTTTTTTTTTAGTTGATATTTTCTTCACATTTATGCATGTTCTTCAAATTGGTGTGAGTGGAATAGTTTGTTTCTATGTACATTATTATTATTCAAACATTTGTTTTTAAGGGTAAAAGCTCCCATCAACATATTATAATGCAGTGCCATTATGTGAACATATAAAAAAACTTGTTAATATTTGAATGTTTTCCTTATTGTTTCTTATTAGTATTATTTATAAAACCAGTGAAGCTCTAAACTCGGTAAAGTTTATTAGATATTAATCATTGCTCGTTAATTTTTGAATATTTTCCTTATTGTTTCTTATTTGTATTGTTTATAAAACCAATGAAGCTCTAAACTCAATATCTTTTATAAGATATTGGTCATTGCTTGTTAATATTTGAATGTTTTCCTTATTGTTTCTTATTAGTATTATTTATAAAACCAATGAAGCTCTAAACTCAATATCGTTTATAAGATATTGGTCATTGCTCGTTAATATTTTAATGTTTTCCTTATTGTTTCTTATTAGTATTATTTATAAAACCAATGAAGCTCTAAACTCGAAAAAGTTTATTAGATATTGGTCATTGCTCGTTAATATTTTAATGTTTTCCTTATTGTTTCTTATTTGTATTGTTTATAAAACCAATGAAGCTCTAAACTCACTATCGTTTATAAGATATTGGTCATTGCTCGTTAATATTTGAATGTTTTCCTTATTGTTTCTTATTAGGCCGTGCAAAGTAAATTGTCTGTTTTACAGGCCTATTTTTTTAAAAAATGGGGCGAGAGGGCGAATTTATTATTTATTATTTATAAGCGCTTTTTTAAATTTGGCACCAGAAAAAATCGGAGCGAGCGAAGCTATTTATTATTTATTTCTACAAATTTAAAAAATAGATTTAAATCCCCATTTAGATGCAACTATCAGATGTTTTTCGAGTTTTTAGTTGATAGAAATAACAGAACCTTTTTACCTTTAACTTCACATAAACATAATCATTTCAGCATATTTACTACCTCTGACAATGATGCACCTAGGGTGCATCAGGGCTGATAATATTATGTCAAGACAATGTTATTCTACTACAGTACTAATCCATTTCTATCCATCTGTAAACTATATTTTAAAATGCCATTGTGTGGTAATAATTATTATTATTGGAACTTTTGGAACAAATTGTCATACATCACATGGCAAGAACAAAACAATCTGATTAGATCGAACTTCTATTTTAATAATTATGTTACAAATGCCGATTTTTCGATAACTCGTGCAAAAAAGTAGGACATAAAACTCCATTTCATTTCATTTCGATAACTCGTACTAACGGAGTACTTCCGGTTTTAACTTGAGAAAAGCGGTATGTGTTGAGTGATACCAATAATGAGAAAATCGATCGTATTCGAACGTATAAAATTCGTATTTTCTTGTATTCGTTTCCATTTTTCCTCAAATATTAACTTTTTCAAATCAATGGCAGAAAAAAACCCGGTGCATTCTTTTACTTGTAATTGTAACGGGTCTCGATTTGTTCCACCATAATTATCCAGAATCGAAATCATCAAGATTAAGATTAATTTAATGTTTGGATTGTCCTCACAAAAGTGTGAATAATTTTCATAATTGTGCTTCCTTCGGCAAATAATTGTATTTTCGAACGTTAAATTGTATCAGAATCAATTTCAGTTTAAAGTTGTAGAAGAAAATCTTTTTATCGGTGATGAAAAACGCATTCTAAGCCACTTCCGGTTTTTCGTTAAACGTCAAGGGAGATAATTATGGTAAAAATATTTTCGGGAACGGGGAAATAACTCTATTTTACACACAATTTTGGAGACGCGCGCGCATTATTTATTAATTATTCCAAAATGTCAATAAATAGTTTTGGAGCGCGTGGTATTTTACCGGAGCGCGCGGGGCCTGTAAAACAGACAATTTACTTTGTACGGCCTTAGTATTATTTATAAAACCAGTGAAGCTCTAAAACTCACTATCGTTTATAAGATATTGGTCATTGCTCGTTAATATTTGAATGTTTTCCTTATTGTTTCTTATTTGTATTGTTTATAAAACCAATGAAGCTCTAAACTCACTATCGTTTATAAGATATTGGTCATTGCTCGTTAATATTTGAATGTTTTCCTTATTGTTTCTTATTAGTATTATTTATAAAACCAGTGAAGCTCTAAAACTCACTATCGTTTATATTGGTCATTGCTCGTTAATATTTGAATGTTTTCCTTATTGTTTCTTATTAGTATTGTTTATAAAACCAGTGAAGCTCTAAACTCGGTAAAGTTTATTAGATATTGGTCATTGCTCGTTAATATTTGAATATTTTCCTTATTGTTTCTTATTTGTATTGTTTATAAAACCAATGAAGCTCTAAACTCACTATCGTTTATAAGATATTGGTCATTGCTCGTTAATATTTGAATGTTTTCCTTATTGTTTCTAAACTCGAAAAAGTTTATTAGATATTGGTCATTGCTCGTTAATATTTTAATGTTTTCCTTATTGTTTCTTATTTGTATTGTTTATAAAACCAGTGAAGCTCTAAACTCGATAAAGTTTATTAGATATTGGTCGTTGCTCGTTAATATTTAAATGTTTTCCTTATTGTTTCTTATTAGTATTATTTATAAAACCAATGAAGCTCTAAACTCGAAAAAGTTTATTAGATATTGGTCATTGCTCGTTAATATTTTAATGTTTTCCTTATTGTTTCTTATTAGTATTATTTATAAAACCAGTGAAGCTCTAAAACTCACTATCGTTTATAAGATATTGGTCGTTGCTCGTTAATATTTGAATGTTTTCCTTATTGTTTCTTATTTGTATTGTTTATAAAACCAGTGAAGCTATAAAACTCACTATCGTTTATAAGATATTGGTCGTTGCTTGTTAATATTTGAATGTTTTCCTTATTGTTTCTTATTTGTATTGTTTATAAAACCAATGAAGCTCTAAACTTGGTAAATTTATTACATATTGGTCATTGCTCGTTAATATTTGAATGTTTTCCTTATTGTTTCTTATTAGTATTGTTTATAAAACCAGTGAAGCTCTAAACTCGGTAAAGTTTATTAGATATTGGTCATTGCTCGTTAATTTTTGAATATTTTCCTTATTGTTTCTTATTTGTATTGTTTATAGAACCAATGAAGCTCTAAACTCAATATCGTTTATAAGATATTGGTCATTGCTCGTTAATATTTGAATGTTTTCCTTATTGTTTCTTATTTGTATTATTTATAAAACCAGTGAAGCTCTAAAACTCACTATCGTTTATAAGATATTGGTCATTGCTCGTTAATATTTGAATGTTTTCCTTATTGTTTCTTATTTGTATTTATAAAACCACTGAAGCTCTAAACTCGGTAAAGTTTATAAGACATTGGTCATTGCTCGTTAATATTTGAATGTTTTCCTTATTGTTTCTTATTTGTATTGTTTATAAAACCAATGAAGCTCTAAACTCGGTCAAGTTTATAAGATATTGGTCATTGCTCGTTAATATTTGAATGTTTTCCTTATTGTTTCTTATTTGTATTGTTTATAAAACCAATGAAGCTCTAAACTCACTATCAGTAAATTTTATTAGATATTGGTCATTGCTATTGATATAAATTGTTTAGCATAAAGCCAATCTAATTAAAATGAGAATATATTACATTTCAGTTATTTTTTGAGTGTCGACCCCATGTAATCTAACCACTGATATAAGGCGAGCATTTGTATTTCTTTATTTGAACACAAAAGTTATGAATTCTCAAAAATTGGTATAAGAAATTACTTAGATAACAAATCAATTACAACAAAACTTAATACTTCTATTGTTGAACTGACTGAACCAATAGAAGTTCCAAACGATTTTAAATTAAATTTGAATAGAATGCGTGAAGGAACTATTAATTCAGCATCTATTCAAAGTGACATTATATGTCCTAACTGCAAAAGAAAAGATCCCAATTTTGACCATGCCATAAATGATCCAACAGTTAAGGTAAATTAAATGTTCAAACAAATTATGTCTGATGACCTCAAGAAAAAAAAGTTTTAAACATCTTGTCAATGGGTCATTGGTATTAGAATTTGATGACACTATTGGGACATATTCTCTTAACAATGACGTGGCTACTAATTTTGTCAAAGAAATAAACCAACTAAATTTAATTGCAGATAATTCTGCTTTTGAAAATTATTTACTTGATGACAAAAATCGATTTCTGTAGAAGATGCTCGCCTTATATAAGTGGTTAAATCGCATATAGTCAACGAAATTTATTCCAATTTTAATAAGATTAGCATAAAGCCAATCACATTACCAAAATATAACTTAAAAAGTCATAATGTTATCAATGTGCTTAATATAAATTTTCTTAATTTAAGCATTTGTTTTTTCTTTCGGACTTTAGCAGTTGAGACCAAAATGGGTATGAGTATGCATGTTACATCTGAAAGTCTTCACAGGTTCAATAATATAAATTTCGATTCAACATTGTGTTTATCGTATTTACTCCTTTAGAAACACACACAACCATACATCTTTTTTTTTTTTAGCAAACTTGCACATTTGCAAAGTCCCACTCTGTACCACTAGTGGTTCTAGTTGTGGGACTTTGCTACCGCAAAGTCCCAGTTTGTTTTCGGTTTGTCAATTCTTTTTTTTTTTTTTTTTTTTTTTTCGAAATTTACACACCTCACTGCGCCTAGACTGCAATAGTTGCAACATTGACTCAACTTCTCTAGACCTTCTGTAGTGGCGACGTGTTGCATAAATATAAAATGGAACATTTTTGCAAAACCGGAAGTGCTGCGTTGCAACAAACCTAAAAAGTAGCAAATTGGCTCTAGCTGTCGCAATTTTTGATCGATTTTCTTCGGGTTTTCATTTTTGTAATCTGCAAGTAACTTCTGATCAGATAGCAGTTCAAAAATTTCAATTTTCAAAGATTCGTAGCACACATTTTTTTGCCGTATTTTTCAATTTTTTGCAACTTTTTTGTTTTTAGTGTGATCGATCTGAAAAAAATTGAGCATAAGAAGCCTATGAAACTATTTTCAAAAAGTAGGTCAAAAGTTTTGCGTCACTTCCGGTTTTTGCGAAAAATGGAGTTTTACGTCATGTTGAATAACTTCCGGTTTTATTAATGTATGACATTCAAACTTGTATCATTGGGTAGCCATTAGCCATACAAAAAAACGAAGAAAATAAAATCAAGGCCGCATGCGCAACTTTCGCCGCCATTTTGATTTTCCTGAAAGTGGCCGATTTTTATTCAGACATTATGGCTGGTCCGATCTTGATGATTTTGGTGTCAAATGAAAGAAAACAAAAATTGTAGCCAAAACTGGGAAGCCGATTTTTGAATTTCGATTTTGCTTTTTTGCAACTTCCGGTTGAATTTTTTCAATTTTTAAAGGCTTATTTCTCGTGACCTTGACCTTTGGTGACCGTGACCTTTAGTAGGTCAAAGGTCATTGACCTTGGCTATCAGTTGATACTTTGACCTTTGACCTCCGACGTCTACTTCCGGTTTTATAGCTGCCTGAAAACAGCAAAATTCGCAACTTTGGGCTGCTCTAGAGCGTGACCTAATTAATTTAGAGTGTTAATTTTTTCAGATTCTTAAGTTGTTTTTTGTCCTCTTTTCATTGATATATAACAAAAGTTTGTAAAATGAAAATTGAAGTTTTTGATTTTTGAATATAACAAGTACATTTTGTCGTGTTTACGTTTTTTTGAAATGTATATGTGTATATTGCGTGATCTATTGGATGTACAAACTTCAAATTTGTACCGTGAATATACATTTTGAATGTGATTAGATTCACGCTAAAAAAAATTAGATGGGCGTGGCACATCCGGGTAAATTTCGAATTTACCATTTTCATGGGTCAGGGAAATACGTCTGTAGGAAAAAGCGTTTTTTTTAAAAAGTACTTTGCACACAGATACCTCATTGCTTTGGCCAGTTCATCCCAGAAAATCAGATGATTCGGCCTGTTTATTGCAATTTCTCGACAATAGCAAACCGGTTAATTTTTACTAATTTTGGAAGCTTATTTCTCATGACCTTGACCATTGGTGACCTTGACCTTTTGTAGGTCAAAGGTCATTGACCTTATCTATCATTTAATACTTTCACATTTGACCTCCAACGTCAACTTCCGGTTTTATAGCTACCCGAAAACAGCAACATTCACAACTTTGGACTGCTCTAGAGCGTGACCTAATTAATTTAGAGGGTTATTTTTTTCAGATTCTAAAGGCGCTTTTGTAAACTTTCCAGCAACGAATAACAAAAGTTTTTAAAATGAAAATTTAATTTTTGCACTTTTAAAATTTAAGTACATTTTGCTTTTTTGAAATGTATTTGTGCATATCTCGTGATCTATTAGATGTTCAAGCTTCAAATTTGTACCGTTAATATACATTTCAAATGTAATTAGATTTACGCCAAAATAAATGAGATGGGCGTGGCACATCCGGGTAAACTTACAATTTTTCATTTATATCGGTCAGTGCTCTACGTCTGTAGTAAATAACTTTTTTCAAAAAGGAACTTTGCACACAGATACCCTGTTGCTTTGGCCAGATTCTTTCAGAAAATTAGATGTTTCGGCCTGTTTGTTGCAATTTGGCAACGTTAGCAAAGTCCCACTCTGTGCCACGTGTGGCTCTAGTTGTGGGACTTTGCTTTCAGCAAAGTCCCAGTTTGTTTTCGAAATGTCTCTTTTTTTTTTTTTTTTTTTTTTTTTTTCGATTTTTCCACACCTTCCTGCTCTTAAACTACAGTAGTTGCAGCAACCATTCAAATTTCCTAGACCTTCTGTAGTGGCAAAAAAGTTAATGAATATAAATTGGAACATTTTTGCAAAACCAGAAGTGCAACAGTGCAACATTTGCAAAAAACAGTTTTTCGGCTCTAGAAGGCACAATTTTGGCCCGATTTTCAACGGGTTTTCATTTTCAGAATCTACATACAATATCCAATAGGATAGCAGTTAAAGAAATTCGAATTTCGAAAATTCGTAGCAGACAATCTTTTGCCGTATTTTCGAATTTTTTTACCATTTTTTAAATTTCTGTCCGATTAAGTTCCAATTTTAGGTGCTAAGAGAGACTATAAATCTGAACAAAATGACATTGTCAAATATTTTGCGTCACTTCCGGTTTAAGCTCAAAAAGGGTTCAAAGTTGAAATCTCAGATTTTCGGTCTACTTCCGGTCTAATTGTCACGGGTCATTGAAACTTGTGTTGAACAATATCTTTTTAAAAAAACTGGCCGATTTAAAAAAAAAATCCAGACCGGAAGTAAAACTTTGACCGCCATCTTGAAATGTCACTTTTTTTTTAAAACTCAAAATGGGGCCTCTACGGTAAGAGCGATTTGTGTGATGTTTATATTTCTGGAAAGCTCAGTCGATTGCGAAAAAAATGTCGGAAATCGATTTTTGAATTTTGCTTTTGCTTTTTTGCAACATCCGGTTGAATTTTTTCAAAGTTTGGGGGCTTATTTCTCGTGACCTTGACCTTTGACGACCTTGAACTTTAGTAGGTCAAAGGTCATTGACCTTGGCTATCAGTTGATACTTTGAACTTTGACCTCCGACGTCTACTTCCGGTTTTATAGCTGCCCGAAAACAGCAAAATTCGCAACTTTGGGCTGCTCTAGAGCGTGACCTAATTAATTTAGAGTGTTAATTTTTTCAGATTCTTACATTGTTTTTTGTCCTCGTTCAAACGATATTAACAAAAGTTTGTAAAATGAAAATTGAAGTTTTTGATTTTTGCCGTATTTTCGCTTGTTTGAAATGTATGTGTGTATATCTCGTGATCTATTAGCTGTACAAGCTTCAAATTTTTACTGTGAATATACATTTTGAATATGATTAGATTCCCCTCCAAAAAAACGAGATGGGCGTGGCACATCCGGGTGAACTTCAAATTTACCATTTATATCGGTCAGCGAATTACGGCTGCAGTAAATAACGTTTTTCAAAAAAGTACCTTGCATACATATATCTCATTACTTTGGCCAGTTTATCCCAAAAATCAAATGTTTCTGCCTGTTTGTTGCAATTTTGCGACATTTGCAAAAAATCAGTTTTTTTTTTAGTTTGGGGGCTTATTTCTAGTGACTTTGACCTTTGGTGACCTTGACCTTTACAAGGTCATTGGTCACTGACTTTAGCCATCAGTTGACAATTTGGCATTAGACTTCTGACGTCTATTTCCGGTTTTATAGCTGCTCGAAAGCAGCAAAATTTGCAATGTTGGACTGCTCTAGAGCGTGACCTAATTAATTTAGAGGGTTATTTTTTTCACATTCCGAAGGCGCCTTTTGTCCTCTTTCCAGCGATGCACAACAAAAGTTTTTAAAATGAAAATTTAATTTTTGGACTTATAAAATTAAAGTACATTTTGCTTTTTTGAAACGTATTTGTGTATATCTCGTGATCTATTATTAGATGTACAAGCTTCAAATTTGTACCATGAATATATATTTTGTATGAGATCAGATTTACGCAAAAGTAAATTAGATGGACGTGGCACATACGGGTAAACTTCCAATTTACCAGTTATATCGGTCAGCGCTTTACATCTATAGGAAATAACATTTTTCCAAAAAATTCTTTGCACACAGATACCTTGTTGCTTTGGCCAGTTTCTCCCAGAAAATCAGATGTTTCGGCCTGTTTGTTGCAATTTTGCAACGTTAGCAAAGTTCCACTCTGTGCCACGTGTGGCTCTAGTTGTGGGACTTTGCTACCGCAAAGTCCCAGTTTGTTTTCGGTTTGTCAATTCTTTTTTTTTTTTTTTTTTTTTTTTTTTTTTTTTTCGAAATTTACACACCTCACTGCGCCTAGACTGCAATAGGTGCAACATTGTCTCAACTTCTCTAGACCTTCTGTAGTGGCGACGTGTTGCATAAATATAAAATGGAACATTTTTGCAAAACCGGAAGTGCTGCATTGCAAAATACCTAAAAAGTCGGTCAGTGGCTCTAGAAGTCGCAATTTTCAATCGATTTTCGTCGGGTTTGCATTTTTGGAAACTTGAAATAATTTCCAACAAGATAGCAATTTCAAAATTTCAAAATTCGAAAATTCGTAGCACACATTTTTTTGCCGTATTTTGCACATTTTTGCAACTTTGTTATTTAAAGCCCGATTAATCTTGAAAAAATTGAGTATATGTAGCCCATGGAATGATTTCCAAAAAGTAGGTCAAAATTTTTGCGTCACTTCCGGTTTTTGCGAAAAATAGAGTTTTACGTCCGGTTGAATAACTTCCGGTTTTATTAATGTATGAGATTCAAACTTGTATCATCGGGTAGCCATTAGCCATACAAAAAAACGAAGAAAATAAAATCAAGGCCGCATGCGCAACTTTCGCCGTCATTTTGATTTTTCTGAAATTGCGCGAATTTAATTCAGACATTATGGCTTATCTGATTGAGATGATTTTGGTGTCAAATGAAAGAACATAAAAATTGCAAAAAAACATTGGAAGTCGATTTTTGAATTTCGATTTTGCATTTTTGCAACATCCGGTTGAATTTTTTCAAAGTTTGGGGGCTTATTTCTCGTGACCTTGACCTTTGGTGACCATGACCTTTAGTAGGTCAAAGGTCATTGACCTTGGCTATCAGTTGATACTTTGACATTTGACCTCCGACGTCTACTTCCGGTTTTATAGCTGCCCAAAAACAGCGAAATTCGCAACTTTGGACTGCTCTAGAGCGTGACCTAATTAATTTAGAGTGTTATTTTTTTCAGATTCTTAAAGTGCTTTTTGTCCTTTTTCCAACGATATATAACAAAGGTTTTTAAAATGAAATTTGAAGTTTTTGATTTTTGAAAATTTAAGTATATTTTGCCGTATTTACGTTTGCTTGAAATGTATGTATGTATATCTCGTGATCTATTAGATGTACAAACTTCAAATTTGTACCGTGAATATTCATTTTGAATGTGATTTGATTTATATAAAAAAAATGAGATGGGCGTGGCACATCCGTGTAAAATTCCGATTTACCATTTATATGGGTCAGCGAATTACGGCTGCAGTAAATAGCCTTTTTTAAAAAAGTACTTTGCACACAGACAGATACCTCATTGCTTTGGCCAGTTTATTCCAGAAAATCAGATAATTCGGCCTGTTTGTTGCAATTTTTCGACAATAGGAAACCAGTTAATATTTTTTTCTAATTTTGGAAGCTTATTTCTCGTGACCTTGACCCTTGGTGACCTTGAACTTTAGTAGGTCAAAGGTCATAGACCGTGTCTATCATTTAATACTTTGACATTTGACCTCCGACGTCCACTTCCGGTTTTATAGCTGCCCAAAACCAGCGAAATTCGCAGCTTTGGACTGCTCTAGAGCGTGACCTAATTAATTTAGAGTGTTATTTTTTTCAGATTCTTAAAGTGCTTTTTGTCCTCTTTCCAACGATGTATAACAAAGGTTTTTAAAATGAAAATTGAAATTTTTGATTTTTTAAAATAAAAGTACATTTTGCCGTATTGACGTTTTTTAGAAATGTATGTGTGTATATCTCGTGATCTTTTAGATGTACATGCTTCAAATTTGTACCGTGCATATACATTGTGAATGTGATTAGACCTACGCCAAAAAAATGAGATGGGCGTGGCACATCCGGGTAAACTTCCCATTTACCATTTATATCGGTCAGCGCTTTAAGTCTGTAGGAAATAACGTTTTTCAAAAAAATTCTTCGCACACAGATACCTCGTTGCTTTGGCCATATGCTCCCAGAAAATCAGATGTTTCGGCCTGTCTGTTGCAATTTTGCGACGTTTGCAAAGTCCCACTCTGTGCCACATGTGGCTCTAGTTTTTTTTTTTTTTCGAAATTTACACACCTCACTGCGCCTAGACTGCAATAGTTGCAACATTGTCTCAACTTCTCTAGACCTTCTGTAGTGGCGACGTGTTGCATAAATATAAAATGGAACATTTTTGCAAAACCGGAAGTGCTGCATTGCAACATACCTAAAAAGTCGGTCAGTGGCTCTAGAAGTCGCAATTTTCAATCGATTTTCGTCGGGTTTGCATTTTTGGAAACTTGAAATAATTTCCAACAAGATAGCAATTTCAAAATTTCAAAATTCGAAAATTCGTAGCACACATTTTTTGGCCGTATTTTGCACATTTTTGCAACTTTGTTATTTAAAGCCCGATTAATCTTAAAAAAATTGAGTATATGTAGCCCATGGAATGATTTCCAAAAAGTAGGTCAAAATTTTTGCGTCACTTCCGGTTTTTGCGAAAAATAGAGTTTTACGTCCGGTTGAATAACTTCCGGTTTTATTAATGTATGAGATTCAAACTTGTATCATCGGGTAGCCATTAGCCATACAAAAAAGCGAAGAAAATAAAATCAAGGCCGCATGCGCAACTTTCGCCGCCATTTTGATTTTTCTGAAATTGCGCGAATTTAATTCAGACATTATGGCTTATCCGATTGAGATGATTTTGGTGTCAAATGAAAGAACATAAAAATTGCAAAAAAACATTGGAAGTCGATTTTTGAATTTCGCTTTTGCATTTTTGCAACATCCGGTTGAATTTTTTCAAAGTTTGGGGGCTTATTTCTCGTGACCTTGACCTTTGGTGACCATGACCTTTAGTAGGTCAAAGGTCATTGACCTTGGCTATCAGTTGATACTTTGAACTTTGACCTCCAACGTCCACTTCCGGTTTTATAGCTGCCCGAAAACAGCAAAATTCGCAACTTTGGGCTGCTCTAGAGCGTGACCTAATTAATTTAGAGTGTTATTTTTTTCAGATTCTTAAATTGTTTTTTTTTCCTCTTTCCAACGATATATAACAAAAGTTTGTAAAATGAAAATTGAATTTTTGATTTTTGCAAAGAAAAGTACATTTTGCCGTATTTTCGCTTGCTTGAAATGTATGTGTGTATATCTCGTGATCTATTAGCTGTACAAGCTTCAAATTTTTACTGTGAATATACATTTTGAATATGATTAGATTCCCCTCCAAAAAAACGAGATGGGCGTGGCACATCCGGGTGAACTTCAAATTTACCATTTATATCGGTCAGCGAATTACGGCTGCAGTAAATAACGTTTTTCAAAAAAGTACCTTGCATACATATATCTCATTACTTTGGCCAGTTTATCCCAAAAAATAAAATGTTTCTGCCTATTTGTTGCAATTTTGCGACATTTGCAAAAAATCAGTTTTTTTTTAGTTTGGGAGCTTATTTCCAGTGACTTTGACCTTTGGTGACCTTGACCTTTACAAGGTCATTGGTCACTGACTTTAGCTATCAGTTGACAATTTGGCATTAGACTTCTGACGTCTATTTCCGGTTTTATAGCTGCTCGATAGCAGCAAAATTTGCAACGTTGGACTGCTCTAGAGCGTGACCTAATTAATTTAGAGGGTTATTTTTTTCACATTCCGAAGGCGCCTTTTGTCCTCTTTCCAGCGATGCACAACAAAAGTTTTTAAAATGAAAATTTAAATTTTGGACTTTTAAAATTAAAGTAAATTTTGCTTTTTTGAAACGTATTTGTGTATATCTCGTGATCTATTAGATGTACAAGCTTCAAATTTGTACCATGAATATATATTTTGTATGAGATTAGATTTACGCAAAAGTAAATTAGATGGGCGTGGCACATACGGGTAAACTTCCAATTTACCAGTTATATCGGTCAGCGCTTTACATCTGTAGGAAATAACATTTTTCCAAAAAAATCTTTGGACACAGATACCTCGTTGCTTTGGCCAGTTTCTCCCAGAAAATCAGATGTTTCGGCCTGTTTGTTGCAATTTTGCAACGTTAGCAAAGTCCCACTCTGTGCCACGTGTGGCTCTAGTTGTGGGACTTTGCTTCCGCAAAGTCCCAGTTTGTTTTCGAAATGTCTTTTTTGTGGGACTTTGCTACCGCAAAGTCCCAGTTTGTTTTCGGTTTGTTTTTTTTTTTTTTTTTTTTTTTTTTTTTTTTTTTCGAAATTTACACAGGGCACACAGCCTAGGCTGCAATAGTTGCAGCAATTTCACATCTTCTCTACACCTTCTGTTGTGGCGAAATTTCTATTAAATATAAATTGGAACATTTTTGCAAAACCGGAAGTGCTGCATTGCAACATGTCTAAAAAGTCGGTCAGTGGCTCTAGAACTCGCATTTTTGGACCGATTTTCGTCGGGTTTGCATTTTTGAAAACTTGAAACAATTTCCAACAAAATAGCAATTAAAAAAATTCGAAATTCGAAATTTCATAGCACACATTTTTTTGTCGTATTTTGCACATTTTTGCAACTTTGCTATTTTAAGACCGATTGATCTGAAAATTTGGGTGCCTTCAAGTGTCACGAATATGAAAACATTGGCAGAGTCAGAATTTTTGCTTCATTTCCGGTTTCAGCGTAAAACGGGTTTAAACTTCCGGTTGACCTACTTGTGCTGTAATTGATGTATCGCAACAAAATTTATGTCAATCCTAATTAAATTGGAAGACAAAAAAACGAAGCAGAAAAAATCCGGACCGGAAGTGAAACATTAGCCGCCATCTTGAAATGTCACTTTTTTGTAAAACTCAAAATGGGGCCTCTACGGTAAGAGCGATTTGTGTGATG